>JBBPJX010000751.1:0-11563 GCA_038088955.1 Neotropicomus parvogracilis | reverse complement strand
CTGGTCCATCTGGTTCTGGTGGCGCGAACAACTTCGAGTTCGGCGTTGATCCTAGTCTCGATCCAGAACTTGCAATGGTAAGGTTGTCACGATACAAACACGCGAATTACGATATGATCTCGCTCATAGGCACTACGTATGTCAATGGAGGAAGAGCAAGCGCGACAAGCCGCAGAAGAACAAGCACGCCGGGCAGCAACAAATGCTACCGCTTCTGTCGAACGTGCAGATGATGCTGCAGACATCGACGCAGACGAAGAGGCAATGTTACAACAAGCCATCGCCATGTCGGAGGGTCGAGATGTTGACATGGGAGAGGAACCCACCGGCGATGATGAGATGGATGAGGAAGAGGCAATCGAGCGAGCTATCGAGATGAGTATGAAACAAGACCAAGGAGAACAGAAGAAACAGTAGCAATCGCTGTTCCTTTCTCCAGTGCCCGGCACCATTGCACATTCGTTGCTATACATTCTTCTTTGACCACGGGCTCGAACGTTGGCAAGGTGGTTCACCGATTCAGCTTCTGGATCTTTCCAAATGCGCGAAAGAATCGACGCAAATCATTCGGGGATGTTTGCAATTTCTATATCCTGTGTGATAGGGCGTAGTGATGGTAAGGACTGTTGCTCAGGTCGGTTCGAGTTATCAGTGGCATTCAAATGAAGCATTGGTTACTCCTGGACTTGGGCTCTACTTATCCAGACGTTGACTTTCGGTCTTGTTCCCGCGATGGTTTCTGTGGGGCTGGTGTTTGAGTGCCTTGTTGCACGTTGCCTCCTTTCGTTTCCTTGGAATTATCCGAAACAAGTTTTGGTTGGCCATTGTGGGTCCATGACGACGTTCTTTTGTCCCCCCACCAAGCCCAGAAACGACACTCCCATGTGAAATGCAATGAATGAAATGAGGGTCTACTCCTCTAAACGTGATAGGTGAAGTTACAGGTATTCGCTGGTATACATTCATGCTGTGTTTATCACTTCCGCTTGTGTCGTGGCATCGACCGTCGTTCGAGCTCGATAACGCAGTGGTTCGAGCGAAAGCTCATCCCCGCCTAACGAGTAAATCTGTTGATCACACTGCCTGAGATTGAAGAAGATCCGAGAAGCGAGGACGCCATGGATAGCCACCTGGGCGCTGTGCGAAACGATACGAGGTGAGAAGCCGCGGACACCCTAGGATATGAAAAGATACGAACGTATCCAATGCAGGGATATACGCCATCTATCGGAAAAAACGTATCAAAGTGGTGCAGATAGGGAGACCGTCGCTCCAACTCACCGGTGCAGCGGCCGTCACAGACATGTTACCTCCAGACAAGACTAGACGATGTGGTCCGGTCAAAGACCTTTCCATAGGGATGGCAGGAGCGTTTACCGATGACACCCCACATATATGTGATTCCGTCCCAGTATAGTGTATTCAGCGTTGCACTTCTGAGATGACGATACGTTCGGAACCTCTTCCAAGAATTCATGCTCTGTAGGACTGAAAGAAAATGAGATCTGATGCGACGGAGAGCGACGAAGAGCGCATACTAATTTCGTATAATACCAAAAAGCCATATTGAAACACGGAGTTCCTCGAGGATCGGTAAGCACACAAGGATGGATAGAATTCTGTCCCGCCAGCCCTTAGCGACTTGTCTCGCAAATTGACCGGACTGCGTACGATAAATCGAGGAGGAGTCCCCAGGCAGGATAATTTTGAATTTCAGTGATACCACCTCAGCACCTGCAATGAATGCCTAAAATGTGCAGGAAGTTGATGGATAGATGTTATTGATGCACACGCGTTGGAATAAGGCTTACCGCCGCCAAAAACAGAAGGAAAAAAAGTACTCTCCTGCCGCGATTCCACATGGCGTACGTGCGCAGGATTAAGATGCCCTCCGCGAATATGATGCTAGCACTATACATAGCTAATGGAATGTCAGCGCCTCAGTGAGACCTTGAAGTTCATCAAAAATATGGACCATCCAGAGCGAGAACAAAACGTCCACACTGAAAAGGGGCTCGAAAAAGTCCGTCATGAGTTTACTAGAAACACGCACTCGAATATTGACCAGAGCATCTTGGAGACAATATTTTGGTCACGTGCTCGATAAAGGTGAAAGGGTGAAACGAACCATAGCAAGTAAGTGAGGAAGCTATGAACGGGAGGTATCTTGATAGTGTGAACACGATACGTGTCGGCCCCCACTTTGAACCCCATACGTATTCTACCTGATTACAGTCTTCAGAGGCCAATCAGATGGATGAATGGAAAGCAGAACCTCTGTAGGGAATGTTAGGCAGTAATCGAATGCCTGAATGGGTAACATGGGATGAGATCCAGTCAGAACCCTAGAGCATTACACATACAAAAGCAGCCAGCGCAGCAACTGCAAAAAGGACAGATAAGCGAGCTGAACTCACGGTGAAAGCAGGCTTACCGTTGAGGAACTGAACAGCGGCCAGATGTGCACGAGTTAGCTTCGTCTTCTGATCGGCAGCCTGGAGATGAGCACACCTTGGAAAACTGGAGACGAGATAGGTCAGTCAGGCCCGGGTCCTCGAATGCATGCTCGAGGGCCATCACGCAGGCGTGAAAAGCATGAGGTGCCGAACACTGCGTAGCGCCGCATTTGAGGCCATAGGACGGACGTTATAAAGCAGATTAATAATAACAGACGGCGGAGCGTTAGACAACAGATTTGATTGATGCCGTCAAATTATGTGGTCCCAAGCTTGATGCCCGAAAGGGTCCATTGAAATGGTCTCCGTGCTCTTCGAACGCTGGTGGGTACAGTAGGTACACACAAATGAATCAAGGAGTGGTGCTAGGTACGGCGGGTTTGGGCGAAACTCGAGGCAGTCATGCGCTGGGGAGAGCGAGCTACGTGGCTGGGTTGAACCGAGCAGAGGAGCTCTCGCCGTGCGCTGAGCGTGCAACTGGAGTGGTGCGGTGGGCGAAAGAGAGGAAGAATACAGAAGCGCTGCGGAGGGAAAAACGACGTGGCGGTAGGAGAGAAGGTTCTAGCGAGTCGCTTGCTCGTTCGCTGACTATGCTCCAGTCAAGCTACGTGCCTCGGCAGTCCTAGGATTCGCGTTGCGATGTCGTAGAAACAAATGTCATGCATGCACTAGGGAAACAAAGGAGGTGTGCATATTCACTGAAACATACAACCAGAAATTGCCCACTATATCGTCGTGTTTTGGGCTGTAGCTCCTTGGAGATGCGTTTTGTGTCCCAAAAGAAAAGTTGATGCTCAGCTATGCGCTTCTGAGTATAGCCACGACGCACATGCGCCTAATGACAGTCAGTCAGTCCAAGATTTATCCTGTTTGCTGAGTGGCTAACATAATTCTCGACCTGCCCATAGTCCTCTGTATCCGTGCAGTCAGGAAGGCGATGGTCTCTGAGTCATATCGAGGCTCAGGTCATGTCTAGAAATGTTTACCAGTGTGACCTACTAGGACTTCATGACGGGTCATTCGACGTGCTTCCAGCAGTAGGCGGCCGACCCACTGATGGACCAGTAAAAAGTGACCAACTAGTAACGATGGCCGACATCCGAGCACTACCAAATGACTACAGCATGGTGTCACTATGGTACACGACTACCACAGGCCCCAAGGCGACTCACGCCGTCACGCCCCAAACTGGTACGAAACCATTTCCACAACCATCCACGTCGTTTATATGGCATTCGGACGACATGGATGACTCAGGATTATCGTGCTTTGAGCCGCCTTCACAACATTTGTGATCGAGTTCAACGAAGGAGAAGAAATAGATGATTTCGCGCTTGATCAGCGATGAGAGCGTCAAGCCAGTGTGGTCGTGAGTACCTTATATTCCCATACCGGCTTGCACTAGGATACACAGATCGCTGGTGCTGAATGAAATGATCATAGTAAGGGCTGAATGGTCTGCCCAATTTTGGCACCGATCTCCCCTTGCATCCGTATGGCGATGGTTTCTGGTTTCAAGGTTATACCTGGCGAGCACCACTACCGAGGACAGGACAGGACATCGTGTTACACATCGACGACATGGATGAAGAGTCAATGTCGGACCTCCCGAGTCCCATCTGTGCTTCGAATCGGTAGGCCGTTCCAGGTTTCAATCACGTTCTTCAAGTACTAGCAATATTCTCTTTCTCTGTGATTTTTCCCCCGCTATTCATCTAGTCAAAACAGTGATGGTCGTTGGGCTTATCTGAGCGAGAGCCCGCCGCAAAAGTTAGACCACAAAGGAGTTCACGTTGGATTACCCATGTCAACGTCCTTGTGAATGTCTGATGTCAGCCCACTCGACGTACTTCCAGCCGCACCCCAAATAGAGAGCAGGTCAGCCCAATTTCAGTCGTTTTCCAAGAGGCTGACAATGTTCCTTCCTCAGTCCAATCTGAACTCAGGCTGATTGCCTGGGCTATATAAACCACCCACCATGCGTTCTCTCTCCCTCAGTCCAGTTGCCATTGAACGACCATGTCTCCAATTCCATCTGTCGCTCGTTCTTTCGCTCTCTCTCCTGCCACTCCTTCCGTTCCAGTGGACCTAGGCTCTACTGGGCAGTCTGGTTCGACCATGTCCCAGCACCTCCTTGGGACAGGCGGCATCTTGTTCGCGGTCGTCGCCCTTGTCTCTGTTGTTGGTTACCTATACCATGGACGAGGTGGAGCCAGCAATACCCGTACGAGCAACACCTGGAGCTCCTTCAATGGACTGTTGTCGTCGATGCGTCACCTCGGTTCGGTAACGACGACTACGGCGGCTGGAAGAGACTGGTCTGTTGATCTCGAGGCGTGCTTTGAGGTGTGTTCAACACCAATTTCTACTTCTCGTTTGAGCTGACGCCTGGTTCAGCAGCACGTAAGTATGGTATATGCGAAGCACTTTCACCCGACGTTCTGGAACGTACGTAGATTGAGTATCCCTTTGAAAGCGTTTAGTTAACTGTTCTTTCAGGTGGTAGAGTGCCATCCAGCGACGGATTCCGCTCCGGCAATCTTCGTAGAAAATGAAGCGAGCGAGATCCCGATGTCTGAACCGAAGACACCTGGAATGAACTCATTCCTGGACATGGACGATGAAAACAAGAACGACGGTATGAAGGGTCCACATAGGAAAGCGGGTCGATCTAAACTCCCGCCTTACGACACGAGCTCTCCGATAAGCGTCAGTTTCAAGAGCAAGATAATCGGTATGACGGACCGTCCTGGCGGATTCCTTTCCCTTCCGGGCCAGTATGAAGATGCGCCGTCCAAGGTCTCGTCTTCTGAATACGACGACGAGCTCGCTTGTTCAGCATACGATGGGATTGCGACGACAGATGACGAGGCGGGCTTGGCCTGTTCACCTTACGACGGTATCGTAATCGACAATACCGGGGTGGATTTGACCTCTTCGCCTTACGACGGAATCGCGACCACGGACTGCGAGGTGTACCTCCCGTCTTCATTTTATGGTGGGACCGCGATAATCGATGAAGAGGCAAGCTTCCAAGGGTTAGCGTACGACGACATCCTGAGTTCCTACACCGAGGACGACTTCCCGTGTTCTCCCTACGATGGGATTGCAACGACCGACTCCGAGTCCAATTTGTCCTGTTCGCCACACGACGGTATCTTGTCACATTCATCTCTCGGTACTCGTCGACATGGAATCGTGGACATAGCCCATTTCGCTCAGAGTCTCGAGGACGCGATCCCAGAGGTTGGCTTCAACTTGGTCTCCACGATTTCTTGCCGAGTTGGTTTGCACGATATCTCTGAATTCATAGAGACGGACCCGGCCTCATTCTGCGGATCGTTCGACCGGCCCAGCTCTGTGGATGACGACGATGGGTCAATTCCGAACCGGGACATCGGTACTCACAACAATCACGACGGTTTCGAAGACTTGGGAGACGATCTCGATGGGGTTTCGTCGCCTCAGGAAGGTCTGGATCTGATGCGAATACTACTCGCCGAACTTTGCGACCCGAACATGGACTGCACTCCTCGTTCTCTCTCTGAGGATACCGAGTCCGTGTACCCTTGCGATGATGATCAAGAAGAGAAACACTCTGCACCTTATTGGTCTTCTCATGATTCGAGCCGGAACTCGCTCTCGTCGACTTCATTCCCGGGAACAGATGACAGTGTGCTCGAAGAGGGACCGATCTATCCCTTGACTCCACCCTCGAATCCGACAATGTCGTCCAGCAAGCGCAACGTTCACGATTCGTTGCCAGTCATGGTTGAGATGGAAGAGGAAGTCCAGGTTGTTTCGCCCACGTCCCTGGACTCGCCTCCAGTGTTACCGAGCAAGGCATACGTCCGGTCTTACAGGGACAGTCGTTCGCTCGATGGTTCCCGGGTGCCTCTCGCACAGTTACCTTCCCTGAGGTACCCCGACTGTGATTGCTCGCCACCTTTCTCGTCTTCCAACTATTGTCTCTCGTTTGCAATTTAGTTTCATCCTTGGCGATCACGGTGTGTTCTGAGCTCGATTGACCGTTCTCGTGATTCTGATATTTGGATTTGCAGCCGATTCCAACTATTGTCATTCTTTACAGTATTTTCTTCTTTGCAGTATCTAGCCTCAGTTGATTCATGTGGTAAGTTCGAATCCGGACTCTTCGATTCACGTCTAACGTCACACGTCCAGATTTCTCGTGTTCATTTCCTGCATTGCCTTGTTTCTTGCATTGCATCAGGTACGACCATGTTTTGTTCTATGGACGCAGCGCCCAACGATTTCGTCTAGTATCGTGCCTAGTATCGTTGCACGTTTGGTTTCAGATTCGGTATGTGACCTCTCAATAAATTCCATCCATTGTCTCATCCATCCTTAGGTATATCGGTATAGTCTCAGCTTGAAAATTGACGACGAAGCTATGAGACGAGTCGTGTGGACTCGAAATTTCTCGTTTTCATTCCTCCGACGACACTTGCGCACTCGTTCAAACAGACGACACTCCAAACTAGCTCACCTTGATCCAGACCCGGCACTGTTCAGCCCATCTACAACCCACCTTCATCATCTCACCGGACTCGTGGTGTGATTTTAGTGCCCATTTCGATGTGGCAAGAAATCTCATCCGCGTCCGCCGACCCCCATCCATCTTCCCGGAGGGTTGCAGCAGTGTATGATCGTCTTCCGAGTTTGGATCTTGGTCTCGTGCATACGATTTCCGTTCAACCTCTGGACTCGACCCTCGAAAATCCCTGCCGTAGACCTCTTTCCGCTGATTGGAGGGATTCTCGGCGACAACCAGCCAAGACACGGTGGCCCATGCACCGCTCGTCGGCGTGGCAGGACTTTTTTGAGGAACGAACACTGGGAAGAGGAACTCGGATGTGACACGAGCTCAGCTTTGGGGTGGTATGGTCTATTTATGTGTGCAGCATCTGTCGTCCGCGTGTCGTTCTATAGCCCATGTCGTACGAAAACCCAGAGAAAATTGTAAAATTTATTAAATCCAACGGGCTTCGAGTGTGCGGAGCGGAGGCGATCTCCTCACGGATCTCCAACGACGGTGTATTAATATACTACACTCGTTATGCCTCGCTGTTCCATGATGTTTCGCGTGCATCGGATATTTCGCTGAAGATTGCGCCCGCCAAATAGATGCGCGACTTGGTAAACTCGTTGGCTCATTGTTTCATACAATGTGACACGCTTCTGCCTATATTAAAGTAGATTTCCGTCGACATTTACCTTTTCCAGCAAGTTCTCGATGATGAACCGGATGTGGAGGAGGAGGAAGAGGAAGAATTTGGTATCCACCACGTGACCATCCCTCTTGTCGAGAGGAGGTTTGACCCCTCTTCGATTGTTGCCCTCATCATCTATCGAGTATCTCTCAATCCCATACATTAGTGACATGGCCAGAACCGATTTTTCTGGTCGTCAAGTTGGTCCGTACCTTCTCGCCGATATACTCGGTCATGGCGCAGCTGCCAGCGTATATCGTGCTGTCCACACTGCTTCAATCGACTCTAAATCCTTTGCGGTCAAGTGCTTGCCAAAATCCAAGTCCCACCTTCGATTCACCCCAGAGGTAATCCACCAAGATTCCCTCACCGGCTGCCCGCACGTATTGACACTCCGCGATATCGTCCAAGACGATCGTCATCTATTCCTCGTCCTCGACCTGTGCGACATGAACATGTACAATGCAATCCGAAATAAAAAGGCGTATTGGAGGGACGATGCACGCATCAGAAACGTGTTCGTACAGCTACTAGACGGTGTCAGTGCCTGTCACGAAAGAAAGATATTTCATAGGGACCTCAAACCTGAAAATATCATGTGTAAGTCGGACGGCACCAACGTTCGCATTGCTGATTTCGGTCTGGCCACCCACCACCCCGTGGCAAGAGACGGTGGATGTGGGACACCCAACTACATGAGTCCAGGTCAGTCTTTCGTCGCAACACGCAACAGTATGAACGAACTGACCGGCCGAGAGAATGTTGGATGAACGAGGCAGGTGAACCTTATTTTAGTTTTCTGGCGGACATATGGTCGCTCGGGGTGATTTTATTCAACATGGTCACTCACCGCGAGCCATGGCATGCAGCACTGTTCTCCGACGTGGAATTCAAGGCATTCATGGACGACGAAGATCATCTGTTCCATACGTCGCCTATCTCGAGACAGCTGAATGACGTTTTGAAATGGATGTTGCACCCGATCCCTCATAAACAGCTGACGTTGCCTGTGATCAGGAGAGCTGTGGTGGAGATGGACACGTTTTACAAGAAGCGGCCTCGAATCGCCAGCCCCTTGGCATCACCGAAGAAAGTGGTGTTCACTGACTCGTGAGTCTCAGAAACTGGAAGAGTGAATACAACAGGGTTGATGATATTTGCAGTGAACAAACGTGCGTCGAACCAGAGGGTACTCTGAAAGAGAAAGACGAACCGAAAGACGCCGCGGTGTTGTGATACATAACGAAGCCTTGACTCCAGTGTCGGCACTGGACACATGTATGATAGAGAATATGATCATATTACCACCCAGCTTGACTTGGTGAACAAACAGTGACCGACGATTAGACGCTGGATGGGCGCCACGTCTCTAGAGCGAAAGCACAGCCACACTTTCCGTACTTGATCGTGTTCACTTTGACGAGTTCCACTAATGGTGTCTGCACATACCGCATCCCAGGAAGAGCTCAAGGCCGCAAGAGTTCCGGTCGCATGGAGAGACCAATGCTCAGCGTATGCATATCTTTTACTTGCCGGAGCCAACTGACCCATCAACGTCGACCACGCCAGCTTGCTGATACCCTTGAACGTGTGCCGAAGGAAGAATATGTATCTTCCCTGGGAGTGCGAGAACGAGAGACACGGGTATGAAAAGTGAGTTGTGTTTTTCGTTTCCTTCTTCAGAGACATTGACCGGTCTTTTGTAGGTGCCAGTACGACGAGTGAGTGGACAGGGTGTTCCCAGACTAGCCATTATTTAACGCCCCCTCAAAGCATGATGCGTCGAATGAAGAAAATGTCAAAGCTAAAGGCCCAGCAATCAGAAGAACTCGCGGAATAGAATCGCCGTCGCATACCCGACAGCTTGAATAGATTCCTCTGAGTGCTACTAGAGATTCCCGTGCAGCGAAACGTCTCATGAGTGGTGAAACAGTGCGAATTAGACGAGTGGTAAGTAGCATGCTCTGGCACGGTATGATAGATTCTAGCGTCAATCAGACTCTACGCCCCGTCTCCTTTTCCCACTCTCCGATTTCCTTCTTGACTCGCTCTATCACATCCTCGGGCGTGCTGTTCTGTCCAAAGGCTTCAACAAATTTGCCGTTCGGATCCATGAAATAGATGTATATCGAATGATCCACGAGGTAGTCACCCTTGGGGTCTGCGTCTGGCGGTGTGGAGAAATACACTCGATATGCCTTACAGATTGATTTTGTGGAAGAGTAATCGCCTGTAAGTCCGACGATCCGGGGGTGGAAGTCGGACAGATATTTTTTCATTTGGGGAGCGCCGTCGCGAGCTGGGTCGACAGAAATAAAGACCGGCTGGAAAACCTCGCCATATTCCGACTCTGCAATCGTCGCGGTGAGCACACGCATCGTATCACGAGCGGAAGACGAACCCAAGGGTTTGAGGAACACTCCGATCTTGTCGAGTTCGGCAGGGCAAATATCAGGGCAGTTGGTGAATCCAAAGTAGACGAAACTCCATTTTCCCAAGAGGTCTTCGTCCGAGAATGGATTGCCTTGGTGAGTCGTGAGCGTGAATGGACCGCCAACGCTGGGTCGTCCGACAGAACGAGACTCGAGCTCCTTCTCTAGAGTACGATTTCTAGCCCATCCGAGCTATGTGGGTCAACGTATGAGACGTACCCTTTTTCTCTTGTAACTTGCGCTTCTCGTACTGGAAGTAGTAAAACAAACCAACACCGGTAGCCACGAACAACGCGGCAGCGGTCGGCGTGAATACCTGCAGGATCGTACAGAAGTCGTCTCTTGAGCTTGTTACGGAAAGATGGGTCGCGCACCCCGACAATGGACTTGTCCCGAGCTCCTGCTGGTGTCGACTGGCGAGCCTGGGCATACCTCCTGCATGTTTGTGCAGGAAACTTGTTTGACGGTCTCGGAGACGGCAGCAAAGCCGTCCGAGCCGTCCACGACTGTGTTCGTGTGATGGAGGAGATGAACCTGGTCATTCGGGAACAAGCCTACATGAGTCACATGACCACGTCCGTAAGGGAACCCGCTATTGAAATTTCCGAACGTCCTCAGTGAACCATGGCATACTAGACGTGGCGTCGAGCGAGACGACAGCGCCTCGACAAGTTAATCAAACATCGTCTCACCATCGACGAAGCTGTCTTACTGACCGACGCTCTCGGCTCTTGGCACCCCCATGTGGTACCTCGGCTCGATATACTAGCTATCAAGGTTCGTGTCGGTGGACAGCCCACTCTGTCGCGTATCTCACCTGTCGCGTTCCCAGGTCAGCCAGCGATGACCCAAACCAAATGGTACGGTGTCGTCCCGTCGTATCCTTTTTGATCGTAATCTCGCCTTATATGCAGGAATCAGAGCAAGCCATTTCTTTATGAGCACCCCTGCAAACTGTCGCCCGTCGGGGACTGCGCTCGGGAAAACTTGGTACAACGAGGTTATCGAGCAAACCGTAAGCTTCTCGCAGGCGTAGACCCACCCAGGCGCAACATTCAAAGGGTAACGCCAGTTTCCTTCACCAGCTCACGCGCATCATTAACGCAGAATCTTCTTGAAAGGCGGGTTAGCCTCCCGGAGAAATAATGGCCACATGTATGTGAACATACAAAAGTCTCTCGGACGTTTTTCGGAAACAACCTAGACTCATTGCTGCTACTCATGTAAAAGGCGTTCAAAAGAGTGGTATGGGAACAACCATCAAACACTGTGTATGTCTTCCCTGTTCCCTGCTTCCGTAAAAGTGGCTGATTGCTACAAGATCTCAGCTGCAGCGACAAGGGGTGTGATCCGAGGGCTCTGAAGCGAACGGAATCCGATGGGTTGATCCTGTGGGTGGTTCCTCATACAACGTTTACGTTGCCCTGACCGTGTCCGGGAGGGC
>JBBPJX010000750.1:0-11594 GCA_038088955.1 Neotropicomus parvogracilis | reverse complement strand
GGGCTGATCACAGATCGTTGTTTCGTGGCCCTCTAGCGTGTGGCCATCACTTCCGCTAGACTTCAGGGTTTAGAGGCGGATCTCGGCCTGAGTGGTAATCTGGTTACGTACTCTGCTTGTGTTCGTCGTTGACTCTGGTACAGACGTCGATTATCGAACTGTCCTTGCCGTTCTATACGCGTCTTATGCCCCTGCACAGATCCCCTCCAACATGGTACGTCCCGATAACATTGATTACCTTATCCTCAACTCGAGCTCGAGCTAGATCCTGGGATATATATCAAGGTCTGTAAATAGTGTTGGGGATTCCGTGGACTATTAACCCCCATATGACAAAAAGGCCATCTTTCTACATTGGAGCCTGTGTCATTGCTTGGGGTCTAACGAGCGCGCTGACTGGAGTTGGTCACACCTTTCCTGAGCCCGTATAATACCGCTCAGTTCCGTTTGCAGATCACGAAAAACTTTTCTGGAATCCTAGCTTGTCGTGTATTCGTTGGAATTCCCGAGGTACGACTGAATTTTCTTTTCCAAGAAAATCATCCTGTTTACTTGATTATCGTAGGCGGCATTCTATCCAGGTTCGATGTACCTCTTGTCAAGATGGTACACTAAGAGGGTAAGTTTATTATACTGCCATAATTTTCGCCGTGTCCATAAAATACCCACTTTTACAGGAACTCTCGTTGCGAGCGGCCACTCTATACTTCGGCTTACTGATATCCAACGCATTTGGCAGCGTATGTCTGAGCCTTCAACATGTTTCTCGACTCATGCATACTATCAGTTCATAGCGGCCGGAATTCTGGCCAATATGCAAGGAAAACTCGGACACACTGCATGGAGATGGTAAGCAGCTGGACTTCCCTTGCCATGGTATCAACGCTCATCTGTGAATCGTTAAGGTTATTCTTCATAGAGGTGGTCTGGTTTCTCTGAGCTTTTAATCACCGCTGACGGACATAGGGCGCTATTACGATGTTCATTGGACTCCTTGCCATGTACGTGCGTCCTAGTTCAACGTCGAGAGAGATGTTTCGGAACCTTATCGTCTTATCTCAGGTGGCTTCTCCCAGATCTCGCAAGTCTCGGACAACGCGGCAGCATTCATTTACTGACGTTTTTATTTCCATTTCCAGCCTCATAACACACGATGGGTGTCCGCTGCAGAACGTCGCTTGGCGCAAATCAGATTGGCAGAGGATGTTGGAGAAGCTGATCAGGATTCTTCTGAGGCGACGTGAGCATCTCTCACTTGAATCCTCACTTGTTTCTTCCTTCGGAAATAGAAATTGATCGATTATTACACGCAGAATCTTCGATGGCTTCAAGCTCGCCGTGCGGGACGTCAAGGTTTGGATCTTTGTCGGCATCTCTTGTTGCCAAAGCGTTGGAACGAGTTTTGGAAGCTTCTTCCCTACGTGAGTCCTTAACAAGCACGAGGACATGAGGGCTCACCAAATTGGCCCCATAGATTGACTAAAACTCTTGGTTACAACACGACCAACACCCTCTTGATGGCTGCGTGGGACCAACGTTCGTTTGGTCTGTGCTCTGACTGACCCTTATTCAGACCTCCGTGGATTTTTGCCTCCATGTGCTGCATAGTCAATGCATGGCATTGCGGCAAGTAATGGCTACAGTCGAACATCATTCGACTGCTCATCTCCCGACGTATAGATCGGACCGGAGAACGATTTTTCCACATCGCATCCTGGTGGTTCGTCACCATCATTGGGTACATTATCTCTTTATCGACTATGCACACTGGCGCAAGATACTTTTCCCTTTTCCTCATGACCTGCAGTATCTGTGGTACATACAATTCAAATGTGTGCCTCGTGCCCGTCCACACCCTCATAAACATCGAATAGGCTCTGCTCTGATCCTGAACTGGGTCTCAAATGCGATCCCGCGTCCGCCGGCGAAGAGATCGGTGGCGATGGGTATGGTCAACGGGCTTGGATGTCTCGGCGTCGTGTGCGTCTCTTGTTTCGTGTTCAGAGGGGGGGTATCGGCGGAATGTGCTGACCGGACCTGCACAGAGCGGGATCGTACATATGGCCAGCCAACTGGGGTCCTAAATACCACCAGTCGATGGCCATCGCGCTGTGTGCCTTCGTGCTTGCCATCTTCTTGGCCTTCGGTGAGTCTGCCCATACCTAATCCTTAGTCTCCGCCGACGGGTTCGCCCAGTGATGCGTCAAATCTTGAAACACGAGAACAAGGTGATGGAACAGGAGGAAAACGACCTCACGGAAGGACAGCGGGAGCGGATCGAGAAAGCGGCACGGTTGGAAGGTATTTCGTTCGAGGAAGCCGTGCGCCGTCGCAAGGGATTCCGCTACCTGTACTGATTTTCGTTGGGCTCGCTCCGTATGCATACAGTTTTTTCGCAGGTGTTTTACTTCTTTTTTCAGAATCGAGTTTACGTCCATGCAACTGATCGTGTGCTGCAGGACGAGACCCCGAGGTTACATCGGCAGGTAAGGTAAAGACGGCTCTGCCAGCCTAGTCCGACAGTCGCACGAGAGCGTTTATCGCGAAAGGAACGCCAAAGAAGCCAAGAAGCAAGTCTGGGACTTTAGAAGACTCCGAGCCTGGCCAACGCCCATTCCTTTATATGGGGCTTTAACTAAAGGGGGATAGTGATGAAACGGGAGGAGTTCGGCGTTTTACCGGTGTTGATGGCGCTGTTGCTCTGGTCGTTCCAACTTCCAACGACCTGAAACCCTGATAGATCTTGTCCGAGCGGGTTTCGAGACATACTCAAAGTTAATTTCGCACTGAGGGTGTTGAACAACGTTCGAGGGAGTGAATGGTAGGCAGCTAGGTAATGCGTGGCGTACGATTCAGTCCATAGACTGTCTCCACCTGCGAGACGGCAACTAGTCCTGACTGACTGACCAGACATAACTAATGTCCTGTATGTCAAAATGCTGACATTTCATCAAAAACTTCATCCTTCATCTGACTTTCCAGCCTGACCCTCACACGTCCATATTTTGAAAATTTGCCAACATATTCTTCTTGGCGAATAAGACAATTATTCTCATGTCTACTATGACTTGGATATTCTAAATATTAACTTTGGGACAGATCTTTTGTCCGACCTTTGGGCCAACCCATTGTGTTGTATGGCTCACATTGCGACTGACTACCACATGTACAGGCACAACAGCCGGGTTGGAAGGCAAGACGCAGAAACACTGAAGATCGGTTTCATCTGGGATACCAGCATTTTCCTCCGCGCTATTCCCGGGTTTAAAAGACCGTATTCTACTTGGTACCCTTGGTTACACGATGTCGTTCAAGGAAACTTTCAACTCGTGCTCCCCATTCACGCAAGATGTCGCCGGTGGCCAAGACAAACCCGACCCTTTGCTCGATGGAGAGCACAGGGCGGCAGCAGAGCGTCGTCTTGTCCGCAAACTCGACATGAGATTGATGCCCACGGTCGTCATCATCTACACAATGAACTATATCGACGTAAGCCAGTCCATTGTCTCGTCCGGCGGAGCTGATCACAGGTCGGTGTTTCGTGGCTCTCTAGCGTGTGGCCATCACTTCTGCTAGACTTCAGGGTTTAGAGGTGGATCTCGGCCTGAGTGGTAATCCGGCTTTGTATTCTGCTTGTGTTCGTCGTTGACTCTGGTACAGACGTCGATTATCGAACTGCCCTCGCCGTTCTATACGCGTCTTATGCCCCTACACAGATCCCCTCCAACATGGTACGTCCCCGTGTTATTTTTTGCCTTACCCTCGACTCAAGCTCGACCTAGATCCTGGGTTATATATCAAGGTCTGTAAATAGTGTCGGGGATATCATGGACTAATAACCCCCATATGACGAAAAGACCATCTTTCTACATCGGAGCCTGTGTCATCGCTTGGGGTCTAACGAGCGCGTTGACTGGAGTTAGTCACGCCTTTTCTGAACTCGTAGAATACCGCTCAGTTCTGTTTGCAGATCACGAAAAACTTTTCTGGGATCCTGGCTTGTCGTGTATTCGTTGGAATTCCCGAGGTACGAGTGGATTTTATTCCGAGAAAATCATCCTGTTTACTTGATTATCGTAGGCGGCATTCTATCCGGGTTCGATGTACCTCTTGTCGAGATGGTACACCAAAAGGGTAGGTTTATTATACTGCTATAATTTCTGCTATGTCTATAAGATGACTGCTTTTACAGGAACTCTCGTTGCGGGCGGCCGTTCTATTCTTTGGCTTATTGATATCCAACGCATTTGGCAGCGTATGTCTGAGCCCTCAACATGTTTCTCGACTCATGCATGTTGTTAGTTCATAGCAGCTGGAATTCTGGCCAACATGCAAGGAAAACTCGGACACGCTGCATGGAGATGGTAAGCAGCTGGACTCCCTTGCCATGATGTCAATGCTCATCTGTGAATCGTTAAGGTTATTCTTCATAGAGGTGTTTAGTTTCTCTGAGCTTTTAATCACCACTGACGGATATAGGGTGCTATTACGATGTTCATTGGACTCCTTGCCATGTACGTGCATCTTAGTTCAATGTCGGGGAGGATGATTCAGGTTCTAATCGTCCCATCTCAGGTGGCTCCTCCCAGATCTCGCAAGTCTCGGACAACGCGGTAGCATTCATTTACTGACATGTTTCTTTCCATTTCCAGCCTCACAACACACGATGGGTGTCCGCTGCAGAACGTCGCTTGGCGCAAATCAGATTGGCAGAGGATGTTGGAGAAGCTGATCAGGATTCTTCTGAGGCGACGTGAGTGTCTCTCACTGAAATTTTCATTCGTTTCTTCCTTCTGCAATGAAAATTGATCGATTATTACATGCAGGATCTTCGATGGCTTCAGGCTCGCCGTACAGGACGTCAAGGTTTGGATTTTTGTAGGCATCGCTTGTTGCCAAAGCGTTGGAACGAGTTTTAGCAATTTCTTCCCTACGTGAGTCCTTAACAAGCACGAGGACATGAGGGCTCACCAAATTGGCCCCATAGATTGACTAAAACTCTTGGTTACAACACGACAGACACCCTCTTGATGGCTGCGTGGGTCCGACGTTCACTTGGTCTGTGCTCTGACTGATCCTCATTCAGACCTCCGTGGATTTTTGCCTCCATGTGCTGCATAATCAATGCATGGCATTGCGGCGAGTAATAGCTACGGTCGAACATCATTCGACTACTCATCTCCCGACGTATAGATCGGACCGGAGAACGATTTTTCCACATCGCATCCTGGTGGTTCGTCACCATCGTCGGGTACATTATCTCTTTATCGACTATGCACACTGGTGCAAGATACTTTTCCCTTTTCCTCATGACCTGCGGTTTGTGTGGTACGTACAATTCGAGTGTGTAGCTTGTGCCCGTACACACCCTCATAAACATCGAATAGGCACTTCGCTGATCCTGAACTGGGTCTCAAATGCGATCCCGCGTCCGCCGGCGAAGCGATCGGTGGCGATGGGTATGGTCAACGGACTCGGATGTCTCGGTGCCGTGTGCGTCTCTCGTCTTGTGTTCAGAGGGGGAGTGTCGACGGAATGTGCTTACCGGACTCGCACAGAGTGGGATCATACATATGGCCAGCCAACTGGGGTCCTAAATACCACCAGTCGATGGCCATCGCGCTGTGTGCCTTCGTGCTTGCCATCTTCTTAGCCTTCGGTGAGTCTGCCCATACCTAGTCTCAGTCTCCGCCGACGCACGCCGACGGGTTCGCCCAGTGATGCGTCAAATCTTGAAACACGAGAACAAGGTGATGGAACAGGAGGGAAAAGAACTCACGGAAGGACAGCGGGAACGGATCGAGAAAGCAGCCCGGTTGGAAGGCATCTCGTTCGAAGAAGCCGTGCGCCGTCGCAAGGGATTCCGCTACCTGTATTGATTTTCGTCGGGCTCGCTCCGTATGCGTACCATTTTTTCGCGGGTGTTTTCTTTTTTCTTCTTTTTTAGAATCAAGTATACGTCCATACAACTGATCGTGTGCAGCAGGACGATGACGAGACCCCCGAGGTTACATTGGCAGGCAAGGTAAATATGGCGTCTGCCAGTCTAGTCCGACAGTCGCACGAGAGCGTCCATACAAAAGGAACGCCAAAGAAGCCAAGAAGTAGGTCTGAGGCTTTAGAAGACTCCAAGTCTGGCCGACGCATATTTTTTTATATGGGACTTCATCCAAAGGAGGTTAGTGAGGAAATGGTCTACAGATCGTTACCCCCCAGGGGTGGCCTCCATGGAGCTTGACTGGCCAGCATGTCGCGAACCGATCGCTGTGCTTCAAAATAGCGCTGTTGCGCTGGTCGTTCCAACTTCCAGCGACCTGAAACCCTGATAGATCGTATCCGAGCGGGTTTCGAGACGTACTCATATACGATTCAAAGCACCTCGAAGTTAGTTTCGCACCGAGGGTGGATGAACAACGCTTGAGGGAGTGAGTGGTAAGTAGCTAGGTGATGCGTGGAGTACGATTCAGTTCATAGGCTGTCTCCACTTGCGAGACGCCAACCCTTTTACGTTTTGATAAGCGGCCATGGCACGATTCGTGGTTCGAGTTCTGAATTAGGGTAGCAATCGCTGACATTTTTGCACTCGCTGAGGTCTACGTCAGGAGGACGAACAAGGCAGTCTTGAAGATATTGCATTGGGCTTTGACTGGTGCGGCCACTGGAGTTGTTTCAAGGCCAATACCCACGACTGGCTGGCCAGATTGAGTTGATGATGTTACCTCGCCGAACTCTAACCTGACGTTAAACAAGGAGCCCAACGCAATGAGCATTCAAATATTCACGTGTGGTATACCGGTATTTCTGACCTCGTCGACTACTCCTTATCCAGGGGACCGGTGCATGTGAGCCATTGACTTGGACACAGTTAGTAACTCGGCATGAGCTTCAAGTTGTGTGGCGAGTCGCGAGACAGCCAAGACAGGTCGAGCAGAAAAAGGGATTACATAGAGCTTTTGATAGGCCACCCGAGGAGATTTTTGTTTCTGGTAGAATTTCT
This sequence comes from Neotropicomus parvogracilis, assembly GCA_038088955.1. Classification (NCBI taxonomy): domain Eukaryota; kingdom Fungi; phylum Basidiomycota; class Agaricomycetes; order Boletales; family Boletaceae; genus Neotropicomus; species Neotropicomus parvogracilis. The sequence goes on along the minus strand of JBBPJX010000750.1, from coordinate 4,597 downwards.
CTACCACTGGTATGTCAGCGTGAGACCCCAAAAGACGCTTGAACCGTGATGTCCTATCAGATCCTGATGACTCTAGATTATCATATTTTGATGTGCCCAGCCATTGCATTGCATGTCGTCGGCGACATATTGTGAAATCGGTTCTCCGTTTTCGCGGCCATTTCACGCTCCTACTCAGTACCCACCAAAATCATGCCAGCGAGCCTAGCTTCACTATTCGGTCCTCTGTACTTTGCTGTCATCATGTCAACTGCATTTTATGGCGTCACATGCATGCAAACGTGAGTACCGCTTGCTCCAAAGTGCACTACGGCAATGGAACAAAACGCATCCTCACCACTTCAAACAGATTCTTTTACTATGTCCAGTCTGGTCACAAGCTTTTGCTCTTTCGTTGACTTACCAGTGTCTTCGCTCTAGCTATCAGAACGACTCTTTGCACATAAAGATTCTTGTAAGTCGACCGGTGAGTGTGCTCAGAATGATGATGTATTATCTTTACTAGGTATCTACCCTATGGTAAAGGATCACCTTCTTTCAACTGTCTACGATGTGCCTGATTGTTCGCTATAGGGGACTCAATACAACTCATGAAGCCCTGAGTGTTGCCGGTGGTCTGTTTCACGATGCACAAAACGTGGACGCCTTGCTCACATATTACTCACAGCTTACAAGTATTTTATGGCTAGCCTGGTGAGCCCGGTCTCATTTGAGGCCAGTCAGCCATGGGTTGTTTTACCAAGAAGCCATATTTCACGTCTGATATTCTTCCTAGAGAAATGGTTGTAAGTGCCTTCCTTGACGCTGCCAAGGCTCTGCTGATGAGCCACAGCTACAGTACCCCATGACGGTACTCTTTTTGTTTTACTTCCAGAACGAGTGCCAATGGTTTATTTCTCCAGGTTCTGATCGCAGTGGTAACACAAGGCTTCCTGGTCCATCGAATCTATATTTGTGTGTCGTGACATTCTAGCCCTCCCCTCATTTACTCACAGTGACCCGGTTGGTGGGAAGAAAACCATCGCTCCACTACTTATATGGGTAAGTGGTATACACTTGAGCATTTTCAGTCTCGCCTCATCCTCGTGATGTAGGTTATCCTGGTGCTCATCAAACTTGGTAAAACTTTCATAGATGTTGGTGGATTTGTGTTGGAGATACAGACTTTCCACGTACCCTTTCCTAATTTACCATATACGGACGTTCATTTACCCGCGCGCCTCGCGACGCGTCTTTTCCCTCCAGTCTCTCACTCACGACTGGAGGTAAGCTACGCTCGTATTCACCTACTATCATAGATACTGATGTACCTAGGACTTAACTGTCCTTTCCATAGGTACATACTAATATAGTCTCACTCACGACTGGAGGACTTAACTGTCCTTTCCATAGCTCGCTCAGCCGACCGTTCGGTCATGTTCTCCAATAATTTGAACTAACAGAGTTTTATGAACATCAGCGTGTGGCATCAGTATGCCGCAGTTGATTACACCCGCATCAACGAATGCTGACGATCACGATCTCAGCCTACACTGGAAATGCACTGTATAGTGCAAATGGCTTCGTTTTGTCTCCATTCCCCAGTCTACAATTTGCTTACACACACCACCACCTCGTTCCCAGTGTAGTACATGCTGTTCCCCTCATCGTCACCGATCGTGGGTCTGTTTGAGGTAGAGATATTCTCGAGGTTCGCATTTGAAAATGGCCTCAATGTCTGTTGTACAGATCATGGCCATCATGTCTCTCATCGTTGCTGTTGTAGTAGATGTCCTCATCACGATATGCATGACATTCTTGCTCCTCCGAGAGCGGGCCTCTACTGGCTTCGCAAGGTGAGTATAAGCAAACACAGCTGTTCGGAACCTACCTGATCCTGATTTTCTGGTCCACTAGCACGGCACACATGTTGCGACGCCTCACCATATTCACGGTGAATTCAGGTACCTGGACAACCATATTTTCTCTCTTGACCACCATTCTAGTATATATTGTTCATCGTTGCGTAAAAATATTTTCTGACCCGGATGTTACAGCTGCAACTCTTCCCAACAAAGGCACTCTATGCTGTGTTCTCGATTCCACTCTGCTCGGTTTACTGCAACACCCTTCTCGCCAACTTGAACATGAGATCGTACGTTCTGAATGAGGCAACGGCGTACGACATCAACATAGACTTGATTGAGATTTTGCCAGTATTTGACATCACTAAGAACGATGCACGACGTGGAGGCGCGAATTTAGTCTCTGTCACACGTTTGGTAGGTTTTATAGTCCAAGCTGATTCAAGTTTCCCGGACAATAACTGTCACTACAGACTTTGGAAGACCGTGGGGGTGGTGACGTCCCCGGACAATGAATATGGACATTCTGAACGGACCCATCCACCACGTACATGCCAACTCGAGACGCTCGTCTGTCTTGTACCATACGCTGCCCGACTAACTAGATGTAAAGACAAGATGTGGAGAAATAGAATCCATGCGTCGTACGACGAAAAAGCAGGGTCGTTGGGAAAGGTCAGACGTCTTGAATGAATGTCACTCGGCTCCACTGCTCAACCATCAGCACCATAAATGGTTCGCATGTTCCCCTTCACTTCCGTCTGTCCAGTCCCTGATAACGGTTCCAAGAGTCCTTGTATCTCCATTGGTGGTTGCACATTCGGCCGAGCCAGACTTGGATAATTTTACCCGTTCCCGAGGGCAAACCAGTCACGCCGTTGGGGGTGCTTTTACGCGTCGTCGGGGATACGTCGATTTAGGGATGGATCTAGGTTCAACCAATCACTCCGTCATGGGCATTCCGGCCAGGTGATATCTGGAAGGCATCTAGCGCGTGATACACGGGGTGAGAATGCGGAAGCCACCTGTTTTGATGATTACTGTATTCTGGCGACCTTCGGCTCTCCGCAATGCGCTGCAACGATCGAGTTCAGCGTACGGCATTCCGGTGGGTGCTTAACCAGGTATCCGAGTTGGACGCTGTTCGGCCCTACTTCCTTATGCACACACTGTGTCGTGCGTCGGGCACCCATTGATGTTCGCAAGTTCCTTGATAGCGGAATTCTATCAGCCCACGACTGCGCATCCAACTTGGCAGCCAGTCGGAAGATAATGATACTCAGGTCCTGATCGGACGAGGGGTATCTGAACATTCTTACGACGTGTCAAAGCTGTGACCCTATGTAGTATCGACCTTCCGTCCCAACCAAAGATAATGCCGCTCGGGTTCAATTAAAGGACGCTTTTATTCGGTTCGTGAACAGTATAAAAAGCCGTCCGATCCGAAGCTCTCGTTACACACCACTCACCACACTCAACAATGTCTCATCGCAAAGCGTACTACATCGTCAACAAGGAGACCAGCACCGACGGGAAATCCCTCGCCGTCACGTACAATGGCAGCAATGCTCTCCTGACTGTCACCGAGTTCAAGAAACTAACCACCCAAGTGGTGCGTCCGTTGTCTGACCTCGATCGAAATCCCCAAGTTTGATTTTAAATTTCGAATGTCGTGCGCAGTGGGTGATAACTGGAAACGATGTTCGAAATATCTCCTCCTTGATCGACCTTGATCTATTCGTCAGCTATACAGAAGACCCGAAACGTCTCCGACCGATCGACGGCGCTGCCAACATCTGGTCCATCGTCGGAAACGACGTTTTATGCACGTTAGTATTTCTTCTCCCCGGGTTGCTGCCCACAACTTGATTGATTTTCAGCATTCGATATTTCGACCTGGACCTCTATTGGAACCTCGAGGAAGGAAAAGTCGACGAGATTGTCCTAGGTAGACTCGGGCCTAGAGACAACAAACAGTACTGGAGGTTGATCCCTGTCGATGCCAGAGAGTAGAAACCAGGTACGGAGTGCCAGGCGCTGAATATACTTGTGCTGTGGTGTTGCGTATCGAATTTGAATGCGCATCGTGCGTTTGCTGGCAACAAAATCGACCGTTTTTTCAAGTGATGGCTATCGCGAGTGTCGACAGTGCGGAGTTATTGTCGACCTCTAGATCCCGCGGCGAAGACACCGGCACGACTCGCGTTAGGAGCTAGGATAGGAATCAATTGGCTCGTAGGTACAAACATATGGGGAACGATACCTATGATAGGAAAGCGAGACGTTAGGAGAGGAGCGATGTATATATAGACGACTATGACTAAGCCTCAGGACGCACGGACCAGATGAAGAGAAACTCGTAACAGTTATCCTGTTCTCAAAGCAAAGCAACCGTACGATGTCACACCCAGAAACATCAAAAGGTCTTTTACCACCAACCTCGAAAAAGATCCGATCTTCACAGCTCATCATGAGTGAGCAACCAAACGCCCCCTCCGATACTGAAAGGATGTGTCGGGGTAGTAAGTAGGCACGATACGCGCCATCAGACTCGGCGTCGCGCTCGCCCGGCCCGGAGAGACGCTCTTTGGCGGTACCGCGCTTATCGCCGCAGGATTCGCCGCGGCGTGTTACGAACTACAGCGCCAACAAACTTCTAGAGACGAACGAGCAAACCTGGGGTGTTGGTTGCCTCAGGGTCACGACGCGCCCGTTTCTCACCCAGTTCGATCGTTCCCGACGGCAACGGTGCA
>JBBPJX010000749.1:0-11615 GCA_038088955.1 Neotropicomus parvogracilis | reverse complement strand
CGCTACGATACGCCGTCGGGGTACGTGTACTGCCGAGACCACGTTTTGTCGATCCCCGCTGATTATGTAGACCTCCGCCCGGCCGAGGCTATCAGGGTCAACAGTCTTCTGGACAGGGATACGGTGATCGCGATGGCGATCGCGGACGTTACGATACGCCGTCGGGGTATGTGTACCGCTGAGACCACGTTTGTCGATCTTCACTGATTATGTAGACCTCCGCCCGGTCGAGGCTATCAGGGTCAACAGTCTTCTGGACAGGGATACGGTGATCGCGATGGCGATCGCGGACGTTACGATACGCCGTCGGGGTATGTGTATCGATGGAATCCCGTCTGTCAATCCTAACTGAATGTCTAGACCTCCACCTGGGCGAGGCAACCAGGGGTCTGGTTACGGTGGAGAGTCTGACCGTTCGAACCAGTATGGGTCCGCGCAGACACAAGGTCGCGGTCAGTACGACTCGACTCCTTCCGGTCAAGGTAGAAGCCAGGGTAACGCGCCTATGGGCGGGTTTAGTGCCTCTCGCGATGGAGGAGACAAGTATGGTTCTGGATACGGTGGGTCGACCAGCGGCCGAAATGAACCTGCACGCCGAGGCGAGGCCGACAGTTACTACAACCAGCGTGGTGGATCTGGTAGGATTTGCCACGCAGCTGCATAAATGGGATCTGATCATTGCGCCTAGGACAAGGGGACCGTTATTCGCATTTGGCGGGAATGGCGCAAGAGCATGATGATGGGGACGAAGACCCGGAGGTGTATCGCCGTGCTACACAGGGTTTGCACGAGAAGATTCAAGCGCAGGGACAGTCCCGCTTCCAGGGGAGGGATAACGAAGACGACGATTACAAAGCACACGTCGATGCGCATCGGAAGGCATATGGGTGAGTTCGGAAGATGTGATGTGTCGAGCCGAAGCGTTCACACAACCGTGCGAATGACAGCGATGATGACCACGGGCCTATGGATGCCAACGCGATCGGGGCAGCAGCTGCGATGGAAGCCATCAAGCAGACTGCGGTCGGTGCGAAGACCTCAAATGCGCCTTCAGGTGGGTTCCAGACGGGCACGGGGGGCGGAGGTCGTCCGTCAAGGCCGGGACCAGCTACTCAAGATCACGAAGAGGGCGGAGAAGATGCAGCCCCACAGCGCGGGGGTGCCTCTGGTGGTGGAATGCAAGACAAGCTGGTGGGTATTCTGAATAGGCAGGTCTCTAGCGACGTCTGATGGAAGCGCAGATGGCGCTTGCTATGTCTCATGCAGGGAAACTGTTCGATAAGAAGAACGCGGGATCGGGTAGTGCCAGTGGCGGCGGTGGCGGGGACAAGGCAGAAGGTGTGTTTTATGTCGACGTGACGACGTGCATGCGTTCTCAGTGTGCTCTGCAGCGATGCAATCTGCCGCCGCGACCGCGATGCAGCTGTTTGCAAAGTACCAGACCAAGGGTGGTCTTGACTCTAGCGACATGTCGTCCGTCATGGGGCTTGCCATGAAAATGATGTAGATTGTCCGTCTGTAAGTACGTCGAATTCAAGTTGTAACACCAGGTAGTTTCGCAAACAGGAACTGTTTCGGGGAGTACGATCGCCTGGTGACGGCCTCGTGATCAGTGTGCCATTCATCGTCGATAGGGTGGTTATAAATAACAGCAGGGGTATATAAGCGCCGCACTGGGCAACTCGATCCGCTCGATCTCTTTCTGTCTTCTCATCGCTGCGCTTTTTTTTGAGACATGTCTCGCTCCGCTCTTTCCATCTTTCTTGCTGCCTCCCTCGCTTCCTGGTCAGCGCTCGCGCAGCCCGACCCTGCCGATCCAACACCTCTCGTATCCAAGATTTTCCCTAACCCCAGTGGGCTCGCAAGTATTGTACTCTTGTCTCGTCCGACCTTTGGTGCTGACGGCTCTCCAACGTTAGCCTTACCAAGTAGATCCAGGCCAAGGCACCATCCGTGGTCCCCAGTTTGGCTACAACATCTGCAACTCGTCGACCCAGAACCAGCAGTCTGACTGCCAGACGGCCTACGCTAACAGTATTGCAGGTATGTCCGCGATTAATTTCCAGCCTACCTTTCTCCATCTATCCGCTCCAAAGACTTTTGTCTCTGGGCACCTCCAAAGCCGAATTCCACCATTGGTGACACGGAAGGAATCGAAGTCGCATGGTGCAGCGAGACTGGCCATGGTACTCGCCTGATCCCTGATGGTGCCCTCACCGGTGTCCAGGTGCTCAAAACCACCAAGTATATTCAGTGGGCCGGTTTCATCGATCAGGTTGATGTCGACTTAGCTCCCGATGACTATGGAGGAGAACTCGACCCACATGGTGCCGACTTGGTTCGTTCTCCCCCTTGGCCAATTCACTCCCGTTCTGATTCCTTCGCAGCGCGGGAACCCCATGGGCGGTGAAATGTACTCGACTGCCTTCACTAACAACAACACCGTCGAGCAGATCATTGACTGGAACCTGTAAGTGTTCGCACTGCCTTTATGTTCATTTCTCTGACTCTTTTCATAGTTTCATTGGTGGAAACCAGTTCTGCTTGACGATCTGCGATCCCCATAGCTCTGAGGCCGATCAGGGTGCTTACTGTCAGAACATTTACGACCGGTTGGGCTGCACTTACAACATGCCTAACAACGCCCAGAATGGCACTTTTGAAGTTTGCGATTCTGATCTCAAGACTCCCGTCGGAATCTATGTCACCGGTGGGACTACGAAGACCTACAGCCAGCCCTTCACTGGCACTCTTACTCCCCCCCCTTACACTCCGGTGGTCCCCAAGTCTTCCAACTGTGTTACATACCAGTCTTCTGCTCTATATTCGGGCCTCCCTGCGGTCACCACTGGCGCTGTTGCTACAACGACTGCTTCTGCCACTGGGAGCAAAGCTTCGGGCACGTCTTCCGCGGGTGCACCCGGTGCGAGTAACGCTGCTTCCACTCTTGGTGTCTCCTCTGTTGCTGGCATTATCGGCACGCTCTTCGCTGTCGCTTTCTTGTCGTAAAATCCTCCCGTTGCATTGCTATGTCTAGTGGAATGATCCATACCAGCGTCGATGTCTGTGCTGCTAAAGCTCGGTACCTCGATACCTCGTATTGAGATCATTTCATGACGATTTAGCATGGACCTATCGCTTTTGGAGTACCTTTTTTGTGCCCTTTTTTTGTGCACGTGTGTTGAACGCTGGCACTAGCCACTCTCTTACACTTATAATACCCAGATGCACTGAATCGTTACCCTACAATTGGATTTTAAGGGCATGTACATACGGATTGGAAGGAAAATCATTTGCCATGTCATTGCATTGCGACAGATATCGCTTGTAGTCACGGATGTCTGTTGCCGACTATGCCAAGGTTCTTGTTGGCATGAAACGTGACAACTGCTTGCAGCTGGCACCCCGAGTGTCATAGAGTTTGTCCCCTACATCTGTCCAGCTTCTCAAGCGGTGCTTGTGGGTACGGACGAGATTCGCTGACGATACCGAAGGCTAGGGATGTGCCAGCGTACGAGCAGTCGAGACGCCGGCCCTGCCGTGGCGGAAAAAAGCCGACGGGGATCAGGTCTTGAGGTCCGACACACGTAGTGAAAAAAAATACATCGTCGGTGAACAACTCGCCTTTTATCTACGCAACGTCTCTCGGGAACGTTGTATTACGCTGCACAGTGGCAGCGGTCGTTTCGAGTGCGTTGCAACGTGAATGACAATAACTCGGGCTTTGGGAGCGTGGTGCTTCGAGTGCTATCTGCAATGCCGCATTCTCTTTTACATGTGGCTGGGGAACGTACTATCGTTGGGGAAGGCTGGAGTGGGACTGGCCCGAGCTTTGTAAGTTTGGCGGGGACCCAGCTTCGTTCGACGTTGTGAACATGAACCGTGATCGCGCAAGTCCATGTCAAGAATAAAAATGGGCCTGGCATAGTCTTGCTCTGTACCGTCGATCTACTCGGAGGGAATGGTGGCACGGGTTCGTTAGTTCTGCAGAGTCGACTTGGGCAAGCAGTAGCACATCCGAAATCGCCACGTAATGTCGGAAAACTTGTACGCCCTTGGTGGGTGGAGGCATGGCGGCACGTGATCGGACGAGCAATCCCAAATCGGGTCGAATGCGTCGAAACGCGCACTTCGTGCTCTGTGACCCCTTGTGCTTCAGCGTTCGTCGGCGGCGGTACTCCCCCCGTGCTCCCCCCGTTTCATCGCCTATGCATTTTGCACGGCCCGACTGAGCTGACTGACGCGAGCTTCGCCCTCGCAACTCTCGTCCTAGTGAGGGTGCGTTTTCCGACTGCTCGAGGATGTATTGACCACTCCGGGTTACGTAGTTCCCGTAACTAACACATGTATCGTCCGTGGTACGACTCAGTATCTCTGCCTTTTGGCTTGGCAGCAAGCGCGGCGGTCTGGTCGTTACAAAGGATTGTCGGGTTCTTGTCGCTGTCTGTGACTGTTCGTATCGGAGGCAACAGAGCAGAACTTTAACCTATCGTCCTCTCGCCGTCAAGCTTCGAGTTTTCTGTCTTTTAATTTCGCTCACTAACTCAGCATATCTCTGCTTCCACCGGCTCAAGGATTCATCGAGGACCGTGCATCGATCCGTCGTCAATAAGGCAAGGTTAAACAGCAGATGGTGCGCTTTCTCCACCCCCGGTTTGTCGTTGATGGCGACGGATCGAAACGCTATTCGCAGAACGACCCGGATTCGGGACCATCGTCCGTAAAGTATCTGCTTAGAGATCGATTTCGGTCTCGACGAGTCCGGGATGGCATTCCTTGCCGGCGCCATGTTTTCTGCCGGAATGGACGCTGTATGTCGTTTGATTCAGTAAGGACGTCGAACTCATGGCGCGCTTATCCTAGACCGCATATGCATCTTTCAACGTCCTGATGGCTGCTGCTCGCTGTCCTGATGCTCAAGCGGCGGTGCACGCTGAGCTAGGTAATGTCGTTTGGAGTGATCAGTGTCTATTTCCCGGTACCTTCTGATGAGTCTGACGGTGTTCTCCCACGGGTTCGAATTCGGGGACGTGACCGTTCCGCGCTGTAACGGGACCCCAGGATTTCGGGGTCCTGCCCCGGCGGAGGCGCGACTTTTCGAAGTCGATTTTCCGCATCGTTTTGGAAGCCGCGAGCGGACCGAGCAATCGCTTGTCAGCGGTAATTGAACCTTCAAAGACACGCCGTCTCTGCACTCTCAAGTTGATGCCACATCAAGGGAGCGGCTGTTCCCGGAACAGCGCATTTTCTCTTCGTCGTACCAATCCAGAACCCCAATTAACTCGACTAATGACTGAAGATTAAGAGTCTGCGTCTCTCAAGATTGCAATCTCCGCCACTGAGTACCATGCCAATGGTTCTGTGCAGTCTCAGTACATTGCTGCGACCGTCAGTGCTTGCGTTAATGGTGATGTTCGTGGACTTTGTATGGCTTATTCCAGACGAATTAAACGTCATATGGATGTGAGTCGGGTTTTACAAAGAACGCTTCTCATCACTGCTGAGGCCTGAGGTCGCATGTTTGTACTAGGAGGCTCCGATTTGGTCACTTTTGACGTCCTGTTATCTTTCAGTTTCAACGTTTACTTTACCATCCGGATGTATTCTGGGATCGTGACCACGCCAGCTGGATATAAACTTTGGTTTTCATTCCAAGCGTCCGTGGTACAGATGCTTCTCCTTCGTCGAAGGAGCACTAATACATCACAGTAAGTGACTACGATGCTCGTCAGCACCGAGGCCGCTCACGATTCTGCAGTTTTATCCTCTTCCAATGCAATCGATATGTCTTGATGGTGCTGATCACGCTAGCCGTGGGTCAAGTATCTTCCCTGGTGATCAGCGCGCATCTCGCCTTGCCCTCTTCCGAGCACACAGTAACTTGTGTGATGTTGAAAAGCAACCCGCCGAGCGCTTATTTTGGGTAATGTTAGATCAACGCGGGTTGCGGTATGCTCAACAACCGGGGATAGGGTGACCACCATAACGACGAGCACTATCGTCTTCATCATGACCTATTTTCGGTTTCTTTCTAGACGGACTCGGCACGCCATCTCGCGGGCGATGATGCGCGATACTTCGTTGGCCATGTTAGCCATTTCTGGTAAGCTTCGAGTCGACCTTGCGCATCTCGGCTGACATACGGCCAGGTTGTATGTTGTTCTTGACGCTCAGCTCCCTTCACATTATACAATCGAGCATTGCCGAAAAAATGTTTATTAGTGTGTAGCGTGTCCTTGAAAGGTGGGATTTCATCTGACTCTCATGCAGTTGGTTGGTCTGTGTGCTTTGGATATCTGTGAGTTCTTTGAACGACCGTCACACCTCATCCGTGATACGTTGGGTTGATCTCTATCAGAGCGGCAGAATCATTCTGAATCAAGCGATGGTGTCGGCCGATGAGGACAAGACTACCATAGAGCTAACGACACAGATAGAAATTGGTGTGCCCATAAGTCGGCACATCGCTCGTGTATCGGAGGTAGTGTAGTAGACTTTCGCGCTCTATTTGGATTAGCGATGCCACACGGAATTCGGGTCGGTGTCGCCCGACAAGGACTTATATTCTTCTTAAGCCAGAGAGTGGACTGGCACAAAACGTCCATTGATATATGTTCTTTTGCTGATGCACGCAGGAAAATTGAACAAGTTGGTGTCTGGCGATCGTATCGATGGGATGACGAAAGAGGCACTCGAGAGCTCGAGGGTCTGGGTTCGAAAGTGGGGCTCCGCTCTACGAAGTGATGTATCTTTTATCTTCCAGAGTTTGTGCTTGACGCTACTACTCTTCAGAGCGGTCTGATGGACGGTATTGCGATTTGACGAGTCCCCCTCGTTGACCAGCGAGCATTTAATATGGCTGTGTCATCTCTTCACGCGGATTGAGCATCGCCATCGCCCACAGCTTCTTCCAGGGCGACTATTCCATTCCTGCTGGCACGACCGTGTTCAGGAATCATTGGTGAGTAGACTGTCACACGTCACTCTTTGACGACCCCCCCAGATGCACACCCAACGGGATTCGGGCATGTGGCTCTCCACTGTGGATCGGGTGTCAACGGTGATGAATTCAATCTGACACCACGACCTTCGACGTCGATCGAGTTGATGTACTTCCCGTTCCCAAATGGCGAGAGACTCGCTTTGGGAAATCGATCGGGGTAACATTGAGATCGGGACGTTAGCATGACAAGCTAAGTATGCTTCGTTGTGTAAGCGAACTCTTGTGATCAATTGACTTGACGTCGATCCCTTGACACACCGTGATATTCTATATCGAAACGAGGCGAAATGCCACAGCACATAGTTACTCCGGCCCTGTTTCCCGACAGGAAGGCTTCTGTGCTCCACAAAGAGGCTACCAGTGAGGGAACCACCTGCGCGCTTATCGATAAGAGCCACGGTACGATAGGGAACGGCCCGGGGCTCGATGCTCACATCAGACGGCGAATAAGGTTTAACCCGCACAGCCAGGTTGACAATAAGACAGATGCCACAACTTTGTGAGATAGACCATTACTGGAAAGTTGGATCCAGGGTACTAATCCACGGCGGGTGTGCACGCTCTCGGACGATACGAAATCGGGAGTGAATCTTCTTTGAACTTTCTGGATTCGGCCGGCGCAGGCGAAATTTTTCATGGGACAGCCATAGTGGAAACTGCGGGCTGCGTGTTAGATCCGGAATCGTCTCATGATGAGAGGAAATCAGGACCGGGAAAGCAATGAACCAGCATCCGTGGCAGGCTGCCAAAAATTGTTGAACAATTAGATGTGCCGGCAGCGTGGGACATGGGATCGGAGAAACGCGTCGTGCCCCGCTTCATTTCCATTTTCGTCTAATTGTATCTTCCCTGTTTCTCCCTCCTTTATTGTGTTCTCCAAGAAGCCAGATATCCGTCTCGCTGGGGTCTTCTGTAATGTAGTCCCTCACTACCGACACAAAAAGACTTTACCGTGTTCTGCCTCAGTCTGTCAAAAAAACAAAAGACTCGGGTGACCTTTTTGTTCTGCACCGTGGTCTCAGAAGCGCTTCGTGACGGGCTGGCCCAAGATGGACACAGTGATCACTCCCTCTTGCTATAAAACACTGGAAACAATGGCCAAGGTTCAACATCAATCTCTTCGAGTCACTCGCAGCTTCACGACACCTCATCTAATCAAATGGCACCCGCCGCAGCCAACTATTACTCCCCTCCTACCCATCCTGCTCCCAAGCAACGTGGGTACCGTATCTGCGATACTTGCGGTGCGGTCGAGAACCCATCGGTACAGAAATTCCGCTATTGCGGTGGCTGCGTGAGTCTCGTCTCGATATGATCGCCTGCTATCAATATCTAACTACGCTCCGTACAGATGACGACCCAATATTGCGTACGTTGTTTATCGTGCCCATTACACAGCATCGCACCCATCTCACGTCATTCCCCTAGTCTCTCGAATGTCAGAAATCGCACTGGCCTTCTCACAAGGCTATCTGCCAGCATACCGCCGCCCAAGTCTCGGGAGCGAAGCAAGCCATGAATGCTACATGCGTTGACGAAAACTTGGTCAAGCATCTGCGTAAATTCACTTCTACCCACTCTTCTTTGCTGGGATGGGCGGGATTCCAAGCGCTTCAGCTGAAACGCATTCCCGCCAACATCCGGCAGAACGCCCTTCTCATCGAATTGAGCTATAATCCTCACGCGGAGTCGCTCTACCGGTATGTTTTTTAGTTCCCGGGCCTCGTGTTTCGTATCCTCATACCTTCGGATCTCTCCAGATTCTCGGTGGCAGGGACGCACGTCGTGCCACGGTCATATGTGACCAGCCACGATCCACTTGTTGCCGCAGACATTGATCGGAGAGAGGAGCGGTGTCGCCGAAGTGGCGGCATCGGAGCGCTGGTGATCCTAGTGCAATGCGCCGGTATCAGCCAGGTGATGCCAGTAGAGGTCGATCCCCCGAGCAAGATCTCTTGGGATCTGAGAGACGACTGGGCAGAAGTCCTTCGTCACTTTGTGGAATCCGGACGGACGGACTTCAAACCAATATCAACGACAGCCAGAGGGTGCGCAGTTTCGTTTCACTCTTCTTTTGTTCGAGCTGACATGTCGAATAGAGTGCTTTACGCATGAATCCATTTTCGCTTCCTCATATCACCAGGCGCACTCCTTTGTATTTCTACCGTGCTCTTTCCGGTGTCGATTCCCATTGATCCAACGTCGACCGTTGTTTGCATTATTCTCTTATTTTGCATCGTTTTCGCTCTCGGACAATCGCTTTGTACGGTCTAGTCATGCATATGCATCTCCAACCACACTCTGTAACAGTAGAAAACGGATTCCCGCTGTCCCTAATAGCTCTCAATAAACAACTTAGATCTCGAACGCTTCCGAATCGGTATCTTGATTACTAATAAGAAATCGAAGCCATGCCAGGGAACCACACGGTGACCTCGTTGAAACGTCAACACGACCAACCCCTCAAGTTGAACCCATTCCATGATGACCAGCTCGACACAGCGAAGACCTCAGACATCGGCCCCCACAGACGGGTCCCGCACGATCACCCTTCGGGATGCCCAACCCCGCCCAGACGCAGACGCCACCCCAAGTGGCGGTGCAAGCCCGTCTTCAGACCCAAGCGCAGTGACGGCGGTGGGCGTGCTCAAGCTCCGCGGGGCTTCGCAACGGCGCACCAGCGCGCGCCAACGTGTCGCCTGGGACGCAGACGTCATTGACAATGAAGGATGCGGGAGGAAGAAATCCAAGAGTGCGTGGTCTCGCGCCCCGTATCATATCGAATACCACCTGGCGGCAGTTTTGCCGCTGGATTTGAATCGCTCCCTTGGAGAGTCGTACTAATTTCCCTCCCTTTCACCACAGTCTGTTGCATATATCACAAGCCGCGTCGTTTCGACGAGTCGTCGTCCGAGTCGTCGTCTGGGTCCGAGTCTGACTCGGATTCGAGCGGAGGGTGGCGCTATGGTGATGACCGCGCGCGCCAGATGAGGCGTCATCGCCACACGCATGGACACGCTTGCGGACACGGAACCGCGCAACGAGAAGGACAAGGTGGGATCGTGAATGCATCCCACGAGTCAGACTCGGACTCGGACGTGAACGCGTACGAGAGGGCACCGAAGCGAAAATACTAGCTAGGTGAGTTGGCAACTTCTGGAGTTCCTGCTCACAAGAGGCGCTGATGACGAGCGGAAAGGATAAATGTGCGTGACATTGCGTCTTACAATGACCGTGCCGTTTCTTGATGTACACTACTCGTCCTGCGTCGAAGAAAGAGTATGACGATCAATAAATACATGCTGGCTTCTTCAGTTATGCGATGAGCCATCGAAATTAGGCAAGGTGAACTGGGTGCCCATCCAAATATTCACTGCGGAAATCGAGCCTATTGTTCCAGAGAGCGTTTCTCCGTCTGTCAGGTCTGCGATACTCTGAGAGGAAGGACTTATTTGTGGGCAACGTGTTATCCAGGACCCACGCTAGACGGTCACTGGTACCGGCTAGCGTATCCCGGACGGAACTCGTACCGTCTACCGAAACCAAAGCAAGGAAACTTGAGATCCTTTCTCAGGTCCACATCGAACTAACCACCGCGTCAGGTCAGACATGTCGGGACGTCTGGATCGCGTGAAATGGCCTTTTTTTGAAACTCACCATCTTGGGTCGTCAAAGAATGACGTGTGACAGTCTACTCACCAATGATTCCCGAATACGGCCGTGCTGGAGGTCTCCAACTCGAGAATGAACGCAAGGAGCACAGGCAGGGACGTCTCATCAGCGAATGCAGGCACTGGAGGCGTTCATAGTGAGATGAAAATCCCCAAAATGGTACTGGGGAACAGACTGTTAGAGTAAGCAAGCGCGCGCGCAGCCACTGAACGACCGGCACAGTCGACCGCCGGTGAGCATGCTGCGCGAGAACGTTCCATTGCGCGCGTACGTCTCTACATTCTGCGAGCACATTGTTTTCCACCGCGTAGTTAATATTTCCTACATACCTGTGTCCAGATCTCGTCAAGATCCTTTTTCTTCCCCTTCGAGTACTATACAATCTTTCTTGTATATATGGTCTCTCGACACTCGGCACACCTCAGTCTGTTGTTCCCGCACGACGACTGAGGTGAGCCACTCATACATACTTTTCACTCGCTCGTACTAATGTATACCTAATCTCTCGTTAACTAGGTAAATACCAAATCCAGTCTGTTGTTCCCACACGACAACTGAGTCTCTCATTAACTAGCTGTTGTGCACCAATTCCACTCTTGTGGGAGGAGGAGGAGAGGCAAGCGAAGTGAGCCTCGACGACGACGACCTGGGCAACAGGAGTGAGGAACTTACACCTCATCTCCACCCTGTTTTGTCGTAAAGACTCATCAGGCCCTGTGGTCATATGTATTGATCATAACACAATCTCTCACCTCTTATATACGTTTTGAACGTAACGGGTGGGAAGTTTTTGTAACAAAAACGGTCAAATTATCTTTCACATGTCAAATGCGGGGGAGGAGGAGCGGCGGAGCGAAGCGACGTCGCGACGACGATGACCTGGGCAACAGGAGTTGGGACTTAACTCACCAAACTCCACCCTGTTTCGTCGTCAGACTCA
>JBBPJX010000748.1:0-11618 GCA_038088955.1 Neotropicomus parvogracilis | reverse complement strand
CCCGTGTGGGCAAAGATGCTTGCACCGGTCGCAGACGAACGGCGAGAAAGACGGCCACCTGGCAAGGGCGAACCCCACGTGGATGCCCGCGAGAGTGAACGCCGGGGGATGCCTTGAGCCGGCGCAAACCTAGACATCGATGAACGCAGACCGGGCTGCGAAGAAATCGTCACGCTGTCGACGCTCCGCAAGTCCTGCCTCCCGCGAACCGTTCCAAAAACGTCCTGCTCAATAATGTCTTGCTCGCTACTCAACCTCGCTTGCTCCTCGTCCATCGGCATGTCGGCGTCCAAGTCGTACTGTTCTTCGTTGTCGACATTCATCGCAGCTGCAACCCACAAGTCTGCGATGTTCGTCACTGCATTTTCGTTTGCCATGAGCAATCGCTGAGTGAAATTAAGCTCCGATCCATCATAAGATGACTGGTGGCCATCAATGTAGGTGCTCCGCCCGCTCCTTAATGTACTCGTCATGCTCCTCCGTGGCTTGATTGTGCTCGCCAGACGATGTCTCTGATTGACACCGTAGCCATATGCGGACCCGTTCGCCCGGCTCATTCGTTGTCTATCTATGGATGGAGATGAAATCAAAGGGACGGACGGTGCGGTGGAGATCTCGGTGGGATGGATGGCAGGCGAGCTCGATCCAGTGTATATAGAAAATGAACGCGACATCTTCCGTTTAAGGACGTCGAGCAGCCCAGGCTGTCCGGGTTCTAGATGTTCGCTTGCAATCTCGTCTTCTTCAAGTATTGGCGACGGCTGGTTTCCGGGCTTCTCAGGGGGCAGACGAATAGCTCCTTGCCTTGGCCCTCCGTCTCGACCGAGGAAAAGCGATAAGAACGAGCCTGGTCTCGAGATAAAGCCAAGAGTGAAGCAGAAAAATACAAGGGACGCACCGATCAAGGTAATGCTACCAGCGACAGCGCACGGCAAGAAGTACGGATATTCCACGAAGAACGCGAGATGACCAAACACTTCTGGCCACTTCTCCACAGGCCGCTCGACTGAAGTGAATGAGTCGTTTGAATGACAATCCGACTAAAGGACGACGCACATGCTCCTCCGACAATGGCGCCGGCGACACCTCCAAAACCCCAACAGAAACTACATTAAAAGTACTGGTCAGTGACCGCTCAAGGTGCGCATTGAAAAACGTGGTTACCCCATGATGGCGTATGCTCTGCCCTCGTTGGTGGCATCGGTTACAGTAGCAACACATCCGCGAGCCACTCCGACGGCGCCAGCAAAGATACCCTGGAGCAACCGAACGACAAGAGCTTGGCGGAATGAAATGCAAGTTCCGAATATTGATACAGTGATTGCACTCCCGAACAAGGAGAGAAACAAGACGGTCCGTCCACCATGTCTTTCAGCCACGGTAGCCTACATGGGATCGGAGTAAACCAAGAAGCCGTGCACTGAAAGCGGTCGGTACACACCCATAATAGAGATGTAAGAAATTGAGTGAGAAAAAATGCAGCCACTGAACGGGTGGGGTAAGTACATGTCCAAGAAAGAATGCTCGTGAGACCGACCTAGAACGCCAGTATAAAAGGCGATGTCTGATTCTTCCTGAAACTCATTGAACCCTGGAACGATCAAACGCCTCAGAGGAGTCACACGATATCGCCCCAGATGTGGACATACCTTTGACCATGAAGAGCAAGAACGGTGTCGATACGTTTGCAGACAAGAACTCTCCAAGCATGGTCTGCCCGACGATGAGAACAGGTTCACAAAGGCTGGCGATGGGTGGGCTCACAATGGACAACACGATCATGGACAACACCGGAAGAGGCGTCGAGTCCGCCTCCTTGGCATGCAACGCGCTAGGGATGGGTGGTCGCTCCGACGTTGGGGACTTGACATTCAGTTCTTCGTCTTGGCTCGTCAACATGGACAGGATATTCGGCCGTGTCCAGGAGGCGCGCCGCGACGGCCGGCACGAGCCATGGTCGTCTGCGATCTCGCCGTCGCCGTGTATCCCCAGCGCGTTGGGGACACCAAACGAACGTCTTGGTGACGAAGACATATGAAGCTGGCGTTGGCTTGCCTGGGGCACCCGGGCGGATGTGCGTGAGCTCGGTTTGCGAGCCATCCTTGTAGTTATAAAGATATCCCAGTGGACGAGAGAGCTGCGGTCAATGTGCGCTTATGTAATCTTACCAATGAAGCCTGAGAGGGTGTTGTAGTCGACTCGCCGACCGCCCATTCGCAGAAAAGCCTATCGTCCACCAGAAGGTTCGACAGAGAATCTCGGTCCCATTTGTTATACATCAGCGTCATCTTTGAAAAATTTCAGATCGAGGGCGACAGTGTTCACCAAGACGCAGACCGAGCTCGACAAAGATGGCGTGGAGCAATGGTGGCGAATATCACGCTGTCTCTTAATCCCGGGCGTTTTGTCGGCAATCCGACGATAAGAGTACCGCCCAGAATGCAGGGGCACAATGGAACGCATCGTTAATTTTCGTATTGGGCGAGTGTGATAAGATAACGAACTTTTGTATGTCTAGATTCCCAACCTGGAAACAGATTCCAAACGGGAATATGACATGTCTACAATGCAATCTAGATATGCCTTCAAACTCTTATCCGTGGCCGTGTGGAGAAATCTACCGACCAGGCCCGACAGTACTTGTCTTCGATTCCCCGAGTCTCCTTCGACCCCTTGGTCTCTAATATTACCCCTCGGCATCGAGCGACGAGAGACGGGGTTTCGCTTTGTGCGCATATGATGGAAAAAACGTGACTATACTTGACTTGGCTGGAAAACACTGCGTAGACGCTGCCCTGTACGTCAACATCTGGACGATTTGCTTGTTATCTCCAGCCGTGGCTCTCCTCGATGGATGAAGAGGCGATAGTGATCTCATTGTCGTTCATGTCATGTACAAATGCTCTATTGTCTACAAGTCGCTACCAGCGATGAGCCGCTCCAACGCGGCAGCATCCATCCCAGGTATTCTGGGTTCGACTCCGTATCTGAAGGGAACAGGGTGTCTACAAGCGAGGTCAACGTCAGTGCCAGATAGTGAATGTGGAGGAAGTTTGCCAAGTGACTTACACGGCGATACCATTCGTGAACTTGGGCTCGACTTTGATCTCTACGCCATTCTCGTCCTTGGGCCGCGTCAGGTTGTATACCGACAACACCTTGGTGAAGATCGACCATAGGGAGGTGTCCGCAAAGTGTCTGCCGACGCAAATGCGTCGACCGAAACCGAACGCTATGCTGTCAATGTCAGAGGGTTTAAGGGAACCGTCTTCGTTGAGGAAGCGCTCGGGGATAAATTCGTTGGCATTTGGAAACTTTTCCTCATTGCGGGACATCGACCTGCACGACGATATGAGCCAGAGAGATGGGAAAGTGGACGTACTTACCAAACGTTTGCCAAAACGACAGAGCCTGAAATGCGCGTCAGTGTGTTTGACCCAACTAGGTTGCAAGTTGCGTACCCTTCGGGATATGGAACCCCTCGTAGACGTCATCATCAACAGCAGCGTGAGGAAGCGCTGATGGTTCAAGATCAGTAAGACCGAGTGAACGGAATCGCCAAGTACACTCACATAACGGCATAATAGGATTGAACCTGAGCACTTCACGGATGATGGCGTCTATGTATGGTAACAAAGGACGGTCCTCCATTGTCGGAAGCTTGCCCTTGCCGACGACAGCGTCAATCTGTGCTTGAGCCTTCTTCTGGACTTCTGGAGCAACCACCATCATCAGGAAGAACGTCAAGATCACGGAGTTTGACTGCCGTGCGGCGTCAATCAGGTTGCTATCGCGCAAGATAAACATATGACATACGGTCTCCGATGCAGCTAAAACACCGATGAGTGACAGACGAAACAGACGAGTCGGGAAACGTACCCAAAAAGCCAGTTGCAGCTGCCTCCTTGAGTCCTTTCATCCAAGTCACGTCTCCGGATTCGGAACCTTGTTCTTCGAGTTTTTGAAGAGCATCGAGCATCATCGATGGGGAGGGGCTACCGTTTACCTTGGCAAAACAATGAGCTCCTCGCTGTCAGAAAGGACGTTTTCTGTTTACCAATTTCTTCATTGAGTATTCAAACGGTTTCTCCAGATATTCCTGAGCACACTCCCTCGCGGTTGCTAGTCTCCGTTTGAATGCCATCCCGGGCAACCACGATGGAAGCTTCAACACTTGAAGCATAACCAACGGTCAGCGCGAGGAAATATGAGTAAACAATGAACCTCTCACGTGAAGGGAACGCGCCGACAACAATTGCGACGTCAGGTCGTACAGCAGGCACGACGATATCAAGTACTCTGGCAGCGATGTCGACGAGGTGATCCTTCCTAGATTTAGGGTCATAATCGTACACGCTGTTCAGCATGACCGATGCGGTATACCTAAGGAAGTGCCCAAGTTTTCGCCATCACACAAAACGAGTCTGGTGGGTACGTACTCAAATACATGTTCTACCAGTTGGTCCGGCTGGTCCAGCAACTGACGCAAGAGTTGACAACCCTTCCGCTGTTGTAACGGCAGGAACGATGGGATGGCCTCCAAACGGAATGTCTGGTGGAAAAAGCGCCTGTGGAGTCTCCATCTGTCGCTATAGGGCATGAATGCAGAGTTGAAACCTAATCCAGAGCTAGAAAAATGCATTCAGAGCTGGAAACGGTCCCTGAAGAAGAGACTAACAGTTCGTTGGTGATAAGGAAGGGACGGTCTGAGTAATTCCGGGAACGATTGTCCAGTAAATCCTTTGCAACCGCTTCCGAATTGATTATAATGATGTCTCTGCCTAATAATCGGGTATGCACCAAATCGCCTGCGGGTGCATCGTATGAGTAGCTAGGACGAACATTTAGCACGCTGCTACATACCATATTTTTTAGACCATTCAGTGTACGTCAACCACGGGGCGTCCGCGTCGATCCCGATGACATTCCCGACCCATGGGAGCCCAGGAGGACCGGGGGGTAGGGAACGAGGCTTGGGATCCCTGAGGAACCTACGCCCAATGTCAATCACGACAACGCAACCAAGAGCAACAGCAAAGATGGTCGGCCAATTATTAGACATGGCAGGATGGGGAATGAGTGCCATGATGACAGGTCCAGCATAGTTATATGCGTGGCTCCTTAGCACTGCAAGTCAGCTAGGCGGAAAATATGGGGGTACAATTGGATTACGTGAAGATCGCCACCTTACCTCCAAGGTGACGCTATGCGGCCGTCAGTAGCCGACTACCGTCGTTTTTATGTAACTTGTGATACGAGAAAAATATACTGCACCTCTGGCCACTCATAGCCCCTCGACACAACGCCAGTAAGGGCCGGGTTCGACTCGCATATTACCCCTTGATATTTCAAAAAAAATAAACGAGGGCAAGTTCAAGACCAGTAAACATACCGTTTTCGGAAGGTTTGCCCGCGGACTCATTTGCGATCCAGATCCCACCCACGAACGCGCAAGATAACCCTTTCAGGTAGATGACGCAGGTGGCTGTGTGGTTATAGGTCCAGCATGGGTATGAGTACTGTACTTGGGCCGGAAAACTTACACGCTATGCGGGCACTCGGCAATTGGTCGAGGACGAGCGATCCAAATCGGGTCGAAACGTGCGCCGCCCTGGTACTTTCGCCTCATCATCGTCGGCAGGCCCCCCGTGCTTTCCCTCCCCATTTCGTTATCTATGCCTTTTGCATGGCCCAAGGACTGACCGACAGACTCAGCGTTTGCTCGACCTCCGTCGTGCGTCCAAGTTGCTCTCGTCCTGCTATGTCGGTTACTTGAGGATCGTCGGGTCGTTCTGCCTGTTCGTATCCGAGGGCCGCACTAATATGTCGAATGCAACCGAGTAGTGACAGTGACCGCATCTAGCGAGCGCAACGTGCCTTTGTGAATGTGAGCAAAAACGACACGACGTGTGCGCAGACAGGGGACTATGGAGCCAGCAGAGCCCGAGCGAGGGAGTGACTGACTGCTGTGGCACACTAAACACCCTGCAAGGCTGTTGATGGCCTCGAGACACCACTCGGACCTCCCTCTTGCCTTGCTCCCGGCGAGCAGCATCGATGGCATGGGGCAGTGTGTGTGACATGTAGTCGGGTATGCATGCAGCAGCCTGTTGTGCCCGAAGGACCCCAGGCACCGACGGCGATGATTAGTGCCACCCCCACAATGCCGCCGCATCACTACCACAACTTGGACGACGTTCGACGCAGGCACGGGGCCACCCGCCACCACAACGCCGACGTCGACAACACAGACGCCACCCCGTCACCACCAACACCACGACGTCGACGGCACACGCGTCGCCACACCCACTTCCACCTCCACCACGACTCGATTTCGGTGCAGACGGGGCCGGCCAATGTCACCCCATCACCACGACAGCTCGCCGCTAGCAAATGCCACGGCGACGCGCCAACACTAACGACAAACCACGATAACCTCGAAGTCACGCCCACGACCAATGCCACAGCGCAACAATAAAGATGCGTGGTGGCGGTGGGGTAGCGGTGAAAGGGCTGGGCATTTCCAAGTCCTCAGCTTAGGTTCGTGGAAGATGGTGTACAGTCTGACGATCTCCTACGACAAGTCTCTATGGGATGCGCTACCAAGAATGCAAAGGTCGTAGCGATATCGCTTGGGTCATTCGAGCGGCTCGTTGCACTCAAAGCCAGTCCGCCGTGCCATTGATCATCAGCACCATGAGCGATGCCATGAGTCAGGGGGTTTATATCTAGTTTCGTATCTTGCAAACGCCTCTCTCACTTACAACGAATTTCCCGTCTGCTCACGGAGAATTGCTGGGCGGGGTATGTGCTTGTGCTTTGATAACACATAAGAGACGACCCTCAAACATGGCTGGTGTAGGCATTGCTGTTGTGTTTTAGGTTGCAAGACTTGTGGCCGCGTCGTCTACCGCTACTGCTACGCTTCGTCGACCGGTGACGTTCGCCGTCGACAAGATGGTCAAGGAGGAAAAGCAAGATTTGGTGGACCCCAAACTACTTCGATCCGTGGCTCTTCCTGACGGAATCACAGCCGCTATGGGACCATTCGCCAGAGACGCGCGCGCCGTTTTCGAAGGCTTGTGTCTCCTCGCCAATTCAAAGAGACCCCACTTCCTCAATCTTGAATATCTACACAAGACGTTCGCACTCAAGCTTACAGAGAGCGTTCTCACGAACTATCACGAACTGTTTCGAAAGGTATATTCGACATTATCTCGTACGACGTTTGTCATTGAGCACATCACAACACGGACAACTCTTAATGCTCCTTAGACATCACCTCTGTCTCATGTTACTCAAATCATTGTTAGAGAAGGCCATGTTCCCCTTGACGCTCCAGTGTACCCGCGTCGTCTTCTTGCCACTGAAGCAATTCTCGTTCGAGTTGAAGACGCAAGCAGAGGTGTTCCTCATGTTACTGATGTGAATGATATCCGACGATACGGACGCAATGACGACTGACCACTCGCCCTGTTTGGACGCGGATACTCGCCATGGAGATCACGCGAGGGTATGCTATAATTGACTGATTCGGAGTGCGACACAGCTGACCCACGGATTTTGCAGTCTCTGCAGCGATGCAGAGCTGATTCGTTATATCTGGGATTGCTATGATGTCTAAGAGACAAGTTCCAAGGCCTTTTTGTCATTGATCAGCTCATTAAAATGCTTGATTACTGAGAGGCCTGCAAATGACGGGGGTTGGCGCACCTTCACATTTATAAAGTGGTTCGAGTTATGGCCTTGATGTAGGAGGGGTAGTGGGGATGGTAGCGAATCCTCGCTTTCAAAGTAGATCCTCCTGCTTTCCTCATGCTTATGAAGTGGCTCTATTGCTTTAAACCCACTTACATAGAAGTGAATCCTGCTCACAGTAGACAGAGTCCTTTCACGACGGTTTCCTCCGTCGTTTTGACCGAGTCACTGTGACGCCGTGGGGCTGGTGCTGTATGGTTCACTGCTGGGTCCTTTCCCGCACTGTACATCACCCTTGATGAAAAACTATTGTGCGTCGAGCACTACGATGAGGTCGGCGGTCTGACACGGTGCTTGTGTAACACTCCCTGTTACTTAGTTCCCGTAACTAATACATATACCGTCCGTGATACTGAATCATACCGATTCAGTATTTCCGCCTTTTGGCTTAGTGGCTGTGCGCGGCGGTCCAGTCATTACAGCTCGTCCCACGTATCTTGTTGACATCCGTTCAAGCTTTCAAGCTTTCCTAGACACGTTCAGTGCCAAGCTCGCCTGGTCTGGTATGCTTCAATACCAGCGGCCAATCGCTGCCAGTCTCGCGGCTACTGGTGCTGGGAGCATCCTCATCTTGTATCTTACAAGGCCCCACCAACCAAAAATCCAACTTCCAACCTCTGATGAACGGAACGAACCTTTCCTTCGCGATCCTTTCGACGTGACCCGCCCAGAGGACCTCGTCGATGGCTATCCAATCAACGATGTGGCTTTCTGGAATAAGGCAGGCACCTACATGAATTTGTGTAGTCTCTTCTACTCATCTCCGTTCTGTATCATAGGTTCGTCTCTGGAAACTGTTGGTTTCCGTGCTCCTCGCGACAATTCTCGTCATCCAGTCCATAAGCCTTGGGTGGACCTTTTCCGCCGGAGAGGGTGACAGCAACTTAACCTATGGCTTGCATGTCGTGTACGCCTTCTATCTCACCGCGCTCGCTGCTCGTTCTGTCTCTCAGGATGCGGTCGAATCCCATTCAGAGTCCATAATTCATCTCGCGGTATTGACCTTTGTGCCCGCGACACTCCTCTTCGCTGCCGCCATGTTACCGGCGTCTCGACCCATCAACGCATCCATGCTCCAAAATTTCTCTATATTGCTTGGACTTCGGTACACGGTTCTCGCGCTCTACTTCATTGTCACTGTCATCGTGTTCACGATCCCGATGGGTCCATCCCTCCACTATCCGTCCGAGACCCTCTACTCTGAAAAGATCATTAAAACTGTAACGAATCACGACGAGAACAACGTCTGCGGTATCGTCGGAGCTTCGGTCTGGGGTTATTTGCTGTTTAGCTATGCCACCAAGGTGGTCATGCTTGGCTATACTTCAGAGTCCCTCGAGATTGGTGACTTACCAGTCGTTCCGGCTAACATGCGAGGTACCTACTTATATGCTTCCATGCGACGTACCATACGCAACGTCAAATGGGGTCTCCAGTGGTGGCAGCCCCGTGTGGGTTCCGGCTGGCAGCTTGCGTATAGGCTCCTTAGAGTCGACATCCTGCCCTTCACCGCATTAATTTTGATGGCTGCTGTCTCGGCCGGTCTATTCTACATACCCCCGCTCTTCCTGAAACAGGTGATCATGTACCTAGAATCAGACCCCGACCGGGTGGATCGCAGTTGGGGTTGGTTCTATCTTGCAGGCATGGTGTTTTCAACTGCGTTCGCGGAGATTAGTAAGACACCTTCATGGGCTCACACTGTCGCGTTGATCACTGACAATCATGTTAAGTTGCTGGGCAACTCTGGTTTATTGCCACAACCACCGTGCAAGTTCGTCTGAAGATCCAATTGAACACAACTTTATTCGGCAAGACTCTTGTACGCAAGGACACCGCGTCGTCCTCGGGTACTGCAGACACATCCAAAGATGGCGACAAGGATAAAGGCAAAAATAACAAGAATGATGAAAGTGACTTTTCGAGCAAGGCACAGATCATGACGCTTATGACGACAGACGTCGATCGCGTCAGTGAATTCTCGTGGCACATGTTCACGCTTGTTGGTACGGATCTATCCTCGATATTCCCGGAAGCCTTCGTTACCACTAACGCACAGATTCCCCAATCGAAATTGTCATCGGCACTTGGTTCCTTTACAATCTACTTGGCGTGTCGTGTTTCGTCGGCCTTGCCGCAACCTACTTGTTCTTACCTCTGAACCATTGCGGAGGCAAGATTGTGGTCAGTGCCCAGGAAAACTTGATGAAAACTCGTGACGAGCGCGTGGCATTAATGAATGAGGTACGTGTGATTGTTACAACCCTAGCACGATCCTGTCATGATTCCAGAAACTTAGATTCTGGGCGCGATCCGTATGCTAAAAGTGACGAAGTTTGGACCCGTAGTGGTACATGACACTGACATCTGCATTAGTTCATGGCCTGGGAACGCAGTTTTGAAAAAAGGGTGCTGAAAGTTCGAGAGAGAGAGCTGAAGTATCAGAAATTGAGTTACATGGTCGAGTTATTGTTCAATGTGTTATGGTATCATCCCTCGCCTCATCCTCAGAGTCATTTCTGACTGTACGGCAGGGATGGCTCACCAATCCTTGTCACTATCGTTTCGCTGTGGCATTTTGCTGTGGTTCGTGGGCAGGCACTGACACCCTCAACTGCGTTTACTTCTGTAAGTCAATTATACCATGGGATTGCCATTTAGCTAACCGTTTCTGGTACTAGATTCTTGGTCAGCAATGATTCCATTATTTCTTCCGAATCTCTGATGTTTGATAAGTCTTCAACGGGATGAAATTCGCATTGAATGCTCTTCCAGAGACATTAATCAATATGTTTCAGGTGAGACAGTTGCCTGCCAATTGCACTCTCAACTGAACAATGATCTTCTCAGGGGTTCGTATCTCTCCGTCGTATCGAAAAATATTTGCATGGTGCAGAGGTCAACCCGGTTCCGCCCCTGGACATGCAGTCGCGGCAAATCGCCCTACAAAATGCTACAATCACTTGGCCTCAAGACGGCCTCTACCAAAGTGGCAGCACCACTCCTCACATTGCTGGCACCCCTAGGACTAAGTTCGTGTTGCTTGATCTTGCTTTATCTTTCCCTGAAGGCGAGTTGTCTTTGGTCTGCGGAAAACTTGGGAGTGGAAAGACGCTGTTATTATTGGGTACTCGCCACTACCTCGCTAATTCTTGAACGTCCCTGATACGCCTCTCGTACAGCGCTTCTCGGGGAGGCAGATGTTCTAGCTGGTCAAGTTATATGCCCCAGGACTCCGCCTGATGTCCTTGCAAGTTTCTCGGAAAAAATGGCCTCCCCTGAGGACTGGGTCGTTGGAGGTGTCTGTGCATACGTCCCTCAGGTTGGTTGTGTGATTTTCATGGATGACAATCTAAATCATTTCCTCAGACTGCGTGGTTCCGGAATGCTTCTATCAAAGGTAGCGTTAGGCGATACATGCTGACTGGACTCAACACTAATTTATCTAAAGACAATATCCTTTTCAACCTCCCTTATCATGAAGAGCGATACCAGAAGACCCTTAGAGCGTGTGCACTTGAGAGTGATCTTCTAATTCTCGAGGATGGAGACGAGTCCGAAATTGGCGAACGTGGTGTATGCCCATCTTTACTCTCCAGTGAAACATGCTCAAATAGATAAAAATCTAAAGGTTAACTTGTCTGGAGGTCAGAAGGCACGAGGTAAACCCATTATCGTACCTTGCCACACCTGGCTCTGATAGCATTTTTGCAGTCTCACTTGCTCGCGCAGTGTACTCTCGAGCATCTGTCCTACTTCTCGATGATGTTCTGTCTGCCGTTGATGCTCACACAGCCCACCACCTATACAACGAGTGTTTGAAGGGCGAGCTAGTACGCGGACGGACCGTCATCTTGGTT
>JBBPJX010000747.1:0-11629 GCA_038088955.1 Neotropicomus parvogracilis | reverse complement strand
TACTGACGTGATTGGTTCTTCGCGTGTGCAGAAAAAGGACGAACTCGAACGTGTCGCCAAGTCCAACCGGTGAAAAACGAAAACGTGCGTCCTCCGCGGCTGTATGCGGGGGACTTTGGGTTCGCGGTACAAGTATGACTGCACTCTATGGGCCTTTTTTTTCCCTTGACATATCTCCGGTTTCTTTCCTTTTCGCATTTGCCCTTCATGAATGTAACCCATACTTTTATCCATGTGACCCTCCCTCGAAGATACGCGTGCGATGCTCTTATCTTGGGGCGCCTTCGACGTCGTCCAGCAGACCACACGGCGCCTCTTTGAACGCGAAGTGCTCCGGCGGATAACCGGTGGTGGACGAAAAGGACACCGATTGCGGGATCCTGGCATTTTCCGAGACTTCCATTTATTCATTCCGAACAACAGGAAGCGAAATGAAGGGGGAACGGGACCTTCTCTCTCACCAAGCACTTGGGCCTCACGGACGAACGATATTGGGAAACTGCGACCCAGCAATCTGTGACCGACCCAACTTGAGCGGACTCTCTCACATGCGCGCGCTCGCACGGTCATACGAACATGTCGCATTACTCTTTCGAACGCGTTCGATGCACCTCTGTGGGCTTGCGTTTGTGCTTGAAAAGTCTACATGAAGTGTCCCACTCTCTCTTGATCTCACGCCATGTTGGCCCCACCCCGCACCTACCCCGCTATCCACCTTCCTCGTGCAGTTCCTGACGTATGTAAATTATGAACGACCGCGTGTACGGTTTCTCCGTGCGAGCAGCGCACTACGCTCGAAAGAGTATGGCGTCTCAAGGAGACAAGGTTCATATCGGACGAGCCCGACGATCCACGCCGTGTACGTGTTACAGCACCGTATCGTCACTACACGCACGCCCGCCCGGATCCCCAAACGGTCGTCGAGCTTCGAGGTCACGCCCCCCGCTGGCACCCTAATCTGAACTAGCGCGCGCGCACGTTCGTCCGATCGTCGTCCCGGTACTACGTTTTACTGCTGACCGCTGGCGGTCTGGATGGACCGTTCGAGCTGGGCCCGACCTCGACGGGCCTTGGCCATAGATCACCGCGTCCGATTGAGATCGACTTTGCGTGTGTGTGTGTATGTATGTATGCATGTACGTGGCGCATATCGTCGCCAAAGTACACGTACACACACGCGAGGGATCGTACAGTATCATCGTGTCGTATCGTATCATATCGTAGTACCCCACCTCGTGGGACACGAGATCAGTGTCGTACGGCATGGGCTGACGTGTGGTATTATCGCCGCCGCCGTCTACATCGGAGTATACATTCTCCCGACGTTCAATCGAACGACCAGGAATGCCAGCATTGCCGTGCACTTGCAGAGGAAATTGAGTCAGATAGACTACCCGCTCAGGCCCATCTTTCACACTTTTGACATCAGGACGAGGTCGGCGCATGGTTGTTGCCCAAAGTACATGTCAGTCTTGCGTTCGTCTGCGAAAGTCCATGTAAATAATTTTGTCCAATACGGGCCCTCGTAGGGGTGGCATTGGCTACTTGCCTGTGCCGACGTCGCGTCGTGTGTCGTCGAGGTTGTTACCATCGTTGTTCCATGTGAGAAGGGCAGCGGGGCCTGATTGGACAGGATGGTTACTTTCGCCTCATTGAAAAAAGTCGCGCAGTCTCTAAAAGACGTGAAGACGAATGCATGTTCTCTTTCACATACACGAGCTACGAGTGTTAATAAATCAGTTTTACACACTAATCTTCTACACCAATAGAGGAGACATATTTCTTGATATTTTCTTCAGCGGTGCCAGCCCAGCTCGTGCCCTCCAACACACAAGCCTTCCAGGATGGCATAGCATGCGTAGCAGCAAGGATGTCATCGATGACCGTTTGATTGAGTTCTAGTCCTGTTCCACCAGATGTCATGCCGCCTACATTCATCATCGTAGGTTGAAGTTGAGATAGTGGTTGCATGGATTGGATGCCGCTGTGTTGATCCACATCGCGTCTAAACGAACCAGAGGCCTCATCATACAGGTTATCGGACAAGATCCAATCTTGCCATGAGGGGTTTTCAGGCATAATCGGATGGTCTGGTTGGAAAGGATGGTATGCACGGACACGCATTTCATGAAGTATGAGTATGGAAGGAAACGGCGCATACCGATCCGTGATGTCAAGGGCAATAGCTTTACCATGGAATGGTTCGAGTAAGTGACCGGCATAATGAGAGTGGTTGACAAGAACAAATCTACGAGCCTGATTGTCCGTGTCATTGATTGACTTGAAGACAAGATGGATCAAAACTCGCCTGGGGCAAGTAACGTATAAAGAACTGATAGCTATCGAACAAGAGGTGATGATTGGCACACATAAGCAAACCGTTGCGAGGGTCGTGTTTGGGCTTTCGTTTGACCTGAGGAGGGATCCATTTGCGTCTCCGGAGATCAGACCACTAGGCTCACTTTAACAACAGGAGCGAGGTCTGAATACCTTTTCAACTTACAACATGCGGCTCAGACTCGCTAATTATATGGCAGTGCTGGAGCACGGGACCCTCTACACCACAGACGATGCAACGAGGACTTCCTTGAAACACATCGCGTCGGTTTATACTCGTATCAAAGGCTGTCGTGGTCGATATCTGCGACATCTCGCGGTCTTCCCAACGGAATCCAGAGGGTGGTCTGCATGGTTGTAGAGGAAGAGAGAAGGTTGGCAACATTGAGCAGTGAAAAGTGAAAAGGGGCTCCGTTTGAAGCATCACTATGCCAGTGGCTTACAATACGTCATCTTGGGCCGATATGCCCATATCACGCTTCTCCTGTTTTAGTGATGAATAAGCAAACACGTGCGCAGCCACAGGACGACCGGGACGGGTGATCGCCAGTGCGCACACTGGTCGTGTATGTTCTACATTCTACGAGCTCTTTGACCTCTATTGCGTACTTAATAAATTCTTTATACCTGTGCCCAGATCTCTACAAGACCCTGTTACTCCCCTGGTATACTATACCTTTCTTTTTGTATATAGAGCCATCCTTGTCTACTCGAACATCTCGGTCACTGCCATCGCCATCGTGGTCGGGGCACCGTGGCATTGGCCATGGGAATGCGCGCGCCGCTGTCGCCGCCGCCGTTGCGACACGGTGGGTGGCATTGGCCAAGGGTAGGCGCGCGTTGTCGTCGTCATGCAGCCAAGTCTTCTATCGCCACTGCTGCAGTCGCCATATTTGACTGGGTCCAGAGCACTGCCGTTGCCGTTGCCGTCGTACCATCAATCATGGGCGCGTGCGCATTGTCGTCGTCGTGCGGTTGGCCACCCTGTGCTGTCGCCGTCGCCGTCGCCTTGTGACAGTGTTGGCCATGCGCACCTCATCGTCCCGCCAGGGCACTGGCCATGCGCGCGATATCGCCATCATAATCGTCGTGTGATAGCACTGGCCGCGCAAACGTTGTTGCTGTCTCGCTGTGGCACTGACCATGCGTGCGATGTCGCCGTCGTCGTCATTGCACGATAGCGTTGGCCGCTTCGTCGTCACGTCGTCATCGTGTGACGGCGTTGGCCACCCGGATGCCCTTGTCGCGCCAAGTGCCCATGTAAGTGTATGAGTACGGGCGATCAGTGAGCGAGGCGAATGGCGAGTGCCCGCAATCGCTATCGTCCTCGTGGCGCCGTGGCATTGGCCATGAGAACGCGCGCGTTGTCGTCACCGTGCGGTTGGGTCCCCTGTGCTATTCCCACAGCCGTCGTTGTGCGGTTGGGCCCGTCGCCGTCACTGTCGGGTGGGTCGGGTGTGGGAGATGATCGGAAGGTGCACGAGACGACAGGAGAGTGTGTGAGGTGACAGGAAGGTGTGAGTTTTCGTTTTGAGAGATGACGATGAACGGGACAATGAGAGGGCGCGCCAGGCGACAGCGAGACAACCAGAGTGCGGGGAGCGTGAGACGACGGCATACGACGATGAGAGGGCACACAAGATGACGGGAGGCGCGCAAGACGCGGAAGGGTGCGCAGGGTGACGGCGAGATGACGGAAAAGTGTGCGTGAGACCACGGGAGGGGTGTGCGAGTCGACGGGGGTCCGAACTTCTCAATCCTGTTGCAGAAAGGAGCAACGTTTTTGGGGCGACTGATGAAGATATTTACGAGGCCGTTATGGAGGCGAAGAAGGTGCGCTCGGATGGGGCCTCGGATGCAGGTAACATCGGCGACGAAGGTGCGGTCGAGTCGCTGCCAAGTCGTAATGAAGCGCTCCAGGCCGTGACAGTACCGAGTAGTTACACCAAGACTCTTGAAGATCCGTTCGCACGAAAGTTGGAATTGATGCTGGGTACGTTCGCGCATATGATGTCTATGTCTGTACGGTATGTATCTGTGGCCCGTACCAGGCACCGGCGTGGCAGTCGCGGTCAATCGTCCATGTCAGCCATCCTCCCCCGCGCGCTCGGCAACCACGGGAACGCTCAGGCTGTGCACGCCCTTGGCAAGTGGCAAGGCGATGATGCCGGGGGCTTGGCCCGGGCCTGTCTATGAACCCGGGAGTCAGCGCGATCCCATCGTCCTCGTCCTCGTCGTTTTCGTCTCCGCCGGGCTGTCTGAATCCATGTCGGCCTTTCGGTTTTAGCATTGGTACCTATTACAGTGTTCTCGGGTTTCCCCCACACGGGGCGGGGGACGTGTACGTATACTCGAGGCGCTCTGACAGACTCGGACGACACGGTGTACGTCGGCAAAACGTCGACATCCGAGTCCGAGTCCACGATCCCACAGGTCGGCGGCGGCAGCGGCAGCGGCGGAGGCAGTGCCTTGCCCTGGAGACCTGGTACAGTCGACTCCCTCATAACCGATAGCTACCCTCAGTTTGGGTGTTGGGCTATCGGGTTTCATGAAAATTGAGAGAATTGGGCTCTTGCATGCGTAGAAGACATAACGGAGGTATCTTTATCTAGCCCTTGCGACCGAAATAAGACGTGATTTTGGTATCTACTACCTTTTTCCAAATCCTTTGTCCTCGTACAATGGCCACTACACTGCTAGCGAGAGGGGACGCGGCGTGAAAGAATATCAGACGACGGTCTCGAGAGCTGCGATCGGACGGCGGCTAGCAAACTGAATTGACTGATATGACTGTGCAAATGGAGTTTACTACCAAATTGACAGAAACCTCTGGCGGATACTGGACGGAATCTCCACCGATCGATCCCATCGCGCCACCGCACACGATCGCCAGCGACGAAGACTGCGCCGCTGCTTCCGGCGGAAAAGAAAAGAAAAGAAAACTCTATGCAGTAGATGCGGCGTTCCACGAACCTTGGAGTGATAAATATAGTATCATGTACACATATGTACCGTACGGTCTTTTCACCTTGCCCTGCCTCCCCGTCGTCAAGCTTGACCAGAGCGACCCCAGCGTTGGACCCGTATACCGACTTGGGGATAAGTAAGAAGCTGCGCTCTAGTCGGAACGGGGTCGTTCGATTCAGAAGGAGCAAATGATTTAAACGTATGCTGTGTACTGAATCAACGGGGTCAAGGATACCACTGTAATGGAATACGAAAGCTCGAGTCAGGGTGCGTCCTTGGACGTCCATACGGAATGGGCTGGATCCAAGGCAATTATGAGTAATAATACAAAATGGCTGGGCGGGAGACTCCGGCGATCGCGCAGCTACCTGCGGTTGTGAGGCGTAGTCATCATCGTCGATGATCATGCCGAGATCGGTTCATGCGTTAACGTGCTTGTCCGATCGAGCCCAGTCCACGCTCGCAATGGATGAAGCGATCCGGCCAAGTGTCCTAGGCTAATAGCGGGGGACTGCGAAAGCCATGCCAGTCAGCCGTATGCCAAGAATCCTTCCCCTGCCCCTCCAAAAAATCCAGTTGAAAATGCCTCCAAAGATTGTGCGGTTGTGCAAATCCGATCGTGCCTCCGATTTCCGAGTTGTTGATGCCGACAAGAAATCAAGAATGATTGCAGTGTCATGTCACCGATGCACGGATTGTCGGAGGGAATCGGCCGGAGATGCTCCAGAAGGTGGCTCGGGCTTGGGAACGACTCCCTTGAGGCCGGCGTAGCCAAAGTCACGGCCAATCTCCTTGACCATGGCTTTGCCCATGAGGCAAACCCACCCGAGCCCATCGCCTGTGACGCACTGACCTGGCCAGAAAAGCTCGCCTTCTTCGTCTTCGATGTCTGGCTCATGTTCCTCGTGGGCCGATAGACTCGTTCCCACCATACGAGCAAACGTCGTGGGATAGTGTCGCGCCAGAATCGGCAGAGTTAGGTACTTTTGAGCGTGTTCCATGCAATACCCTGCCGAAACGATACCATTCGATTGCTCCTTGAGTGTGAACGTGAAAGTAGGGCCAAATGAGGTAGTCGCCTTTGCAGCCGCTGCAATCATGTTTGCAGACGGCGCACGCCCATCAGAGGTGTTCGGCACGTGAGCGACCAGGTGCGGTGGTAATGCAGCCTGGGCGGACTGTGTAGAACGTGGCGGGTTGGATGGCTGGGACGCTACCAGAGTGGCGCTCGAGCTGTTTGTGTTTGGCGTACCCCCTGCGCTGTTCGTAATGGGCGTCGAGTTGGCACTGTTGGCAGCAGCGATGCTTGCGGGAGAGGGAAGCATCTGAGGCGTCGCTTGGGACCCCAGCGAGAGCTGGCCCGCGGTCCCCGCATTGCCATTCATTTCCGCTTTCTCCGCCTCCCGACTGAGAGCGGCCATCTCAGACTTCATCTTGGCCCATGTGCGCTCAATTTCAGGGTCTACTGCCAGCTTTGCAGCATAATAGAACTTGCGTGCACGGATGAAGCCCTCGATCATCCAGCTGTATGAGGAGGAAAGACTGATGCGTGAGCGGGCCACAATGGTCGAGTGGACTGCTTACATCAAGCCCAGCAGGGCTTTTTCGCGTTCGCCGAACGTATCTTCGGTTGTCCACTTATTTTTGCACCATCCTAGGAAAGCTTCGATGGTGACCCAAGTTTCCCGAAAGCATGCTTTCTTGCTGTAATCCTTGATCCATAACGAGTAAGCGAAACAGACGAGGGCGTCGACGAGCTCTAGACGTGCGATGATCGCCCCAAATTTGTGGTATTGCGAGTTTGGTGGGGGTGGATGCGATAGCGGACGATATTCCTTGTGCGAAGAAGGATATGTTGACCAAAACCGGGCGTCGCCCGAGAACTTGAGTAGACGACCGGCATGATGGTACTTTTGATGAATGGAATCAAATTCGACCTGAGAAATCTTGCCTCGCCGTGGTCGACGGACGGGGACAAAGGATGGTAATATGGTGGGAGCAGCTGTACGAGAAGGGATTGAAACCAAGTCTTCTCTCACTTCACCGTCCTCTGATGGCTCAGAGCGCAGATTGAAGTTTGCGGGTTGGTTGGAGGACCTGTGGGGAACGTTGGGGGGAGGCTGGGGGTGGTGATAGTGGTGGGGGTGCTGTGATGGGGCATCAGGATGATGGGAGATGCGTTGGCGTTTGGTGGAATCCAAGTCTTGTGCAGGATCAAGCTTGCGCTTGAGCGGGAGTGGCCCAGGGGAGTTTGACCGGGACGAAGGGGGAGATGGTGGCAAGTCCGGTGGCAGTGGGGTTGAGAGGGGGCCCAGGATCTGAAAATGGAGGAGAGAGGTCAGAAAATGGCGACGATTGGGAGAAAGCAATGACCTCTAGACTCTTGAGGAGTTGTTCGCGCGTCCATTTACTGTAGACGATAAGTTGAGGGAGGGTGAGAATGACAAGGCGAGACTAACCGTTTCTTTAGTTTTGAATGTTGAGAAGAGGCGGTGGAGGAGGAGGAGGACGGCAGGGCGGACATGGTGATAGTAGTGGGAAGAGAGGGAGCGGTGGCCAATGCGACAATGGCTGGATGAGTTGTGAGGTCCCGCTAAGGCGGGTACAGAATTTGGCAAAACAGGTAGTGCCTTGCCGGGTCACAGCGCTTACGGGGATAGCCTCCACTGGTAAAGTTACCCCCTCGACCGAAAAAAAAAATATACAAGGACCACCCCCATGAACGTTGCCGAGGCTGTACTGCCGGTGGTACATACGACACTCCGAGAAAACCAACCTCGTTCTCCCTCGACGAGCACTGATCGCTAGCTGTACTGGTACTGTAATAGCGTCGCTGGGGACCGTAACGCACATGCGACGACGACGTGCAACGTTTTTATGACGCCTGCACAGCTGCCAACAACGTTTTCAATCAGCCGGCAACCTGAGACAGGACGAGTCCATGCGTGATTGCTAATTCCATTTCCTGGCCTCTGTATACTATCCCCTTGTGGTACTTGGCAAATATATCTGCGTCGTTTACCGTCCACGTTTCGGATCTGTAACGATTCAGAGCCCTCCAAATTCGACCCGCGCGTAACGCCACGTCTTCCTCGAGACTCACCCTCCCCGACCGCCGTGGTCGCCCCCCGTCGGCTCGGAACGTTCTCACATGCCCAGCTATGACACCGCGCCAGCCTCCCTTCAGGAACGTCGCCGAAATGTCCAAGAATAGCTGAGATACGTTTGACTATATCCATCCGACTTATCCTCTTATATATATATCGTCCTCCTCCCCCCGTACCACTCACTCCTGCACATCCCCCCGAACGTCCCATGCCCTTAATGCAGACATGCTCCTGGCAGACTTGATGGCTCTCCCAGCCACCGAGGAAATGGATGCCCACATACCAGATGGGCAAATTATCATCGCCACTTCGATTCCGATCTAAGCGAAATTGTGCACGCCCGCCCAGATTCCGGACTTCTTTCCGGGACATCCACATTCCCAGCAGGCCTGCCATCACCACGCACCGTGCCATCACCAAAATATCCAATGTCCATCCATCCCGCTCTTCCATGACCAAGAACTACAGCACGGCAAACTTGTGGCCAATCCTGTCCGAGACACCTTGGACGCGTTTCCGCGGCCGTACCAAGACAATCCAGGAACTCGCTTCACACAACGAAGCAAACCGTAATGTAAACTTTACTTTTATGTACCGTGACGTGACAAGGTCATGGAACACTCCTGTCCCGAACAGAAACAAACCTTATCTTTCAACACCAGTTTCGATTTCGAATGAACCCCAGAAATCATCATGGGTCTTGTCCTTTTATGTCCGGGCTCGACGGTGCCTACAATGCCGGGCTTGCCGTCGAGGTACCATCCGTGGAGGTCACGGGGAACGGCGTGCAAACGAACGGGCGGGCAGTGCATACCCAAGCAAGTACTCAGTGAAAGGGATAAATCAAGGTCGCACAATACCTTCCTGTTCTGTAGTCGTATCGCCGAACTATGGGCATCGCTTCATTTTCCGCCCCAATTTTCGTGAGATCGGGTGGCCATGGGAGGCCGCGCCAAGATTGGGCAAACGGTCGCTTTCCATCCGAACGGACAAGCACGAGGAAGCGATGAAAGCTGGCACAGAGGGTGTGTGCATGGCAGGAATGGTGTCCATTCAAACGTCGATCTCGAAGGAAGAGTCTTCAGAGCTCTCATGGGTGTCGGATCACCAAGCACAGCGCGGGCCACTATCGTAGAATTGCGAACGTAACAACGCATTCAGCGCCCATCAGATGAATTTCCTGTGTCACCGGCCCCGCCATGCTGTCAATAGCACATGGTCGCACTCGTTACTCTGTTAGTCATCGCAACGACAGCAGCGGAACTACAGTACATGCCTTGGAAGTACATCCGTCACGCAGTTCGGCTCGGCAAAGGCGGACAGCCCTTGCAGTCTTGTCCGCACATCCCTTGAACTGCCTGGAAGCTCCATGTTCTTCGCTCAAAGATCGTCACGTACATGTAGGTGGCCGTCTTACCAAACGGAAACACCCGATCAATGCCTCATGAGACGAACGAACCAAGGAACGTCAACTAGAAGCATTCTTGCATTAGCACCGACTCACGGGCCGTAAGGTTCAATAAGGTTCAGACATTCTAGTGGCGCGAATATTGTGCGCAAGGTCCCGGACACATTGAAATGGCCGCCAACGTTAACGTAAGTTGGCTGTCCAGGAGGAGAATAGTGAAAATGCCCCTTTGGGGTGTGCGTGGACCCGAAATTGTAATAACATGACATGTTCCTAATCAATCACGTTCCTGTCAGCGTGTGAGACAAGGCGGACGAAACCGCTCACGTTCACGAGCTACAATACGAGGCTATATGCGCGGCCTAGACGTTGGGCGTGCTGCAAAATGAAATCAGCATTGAAAACGCTGGCCAAAACCCTGAGTCCAATGGGCGCGACCGGAGATGTCTTTGATTTGCAGATGTTGAATTGACGCCGCGCTGTGTAATTGCTTCTGCTGGCACGATCACGATCGGTATGGGAATAAGGCCCAGAGGTGTCAGACTTGAAATTCGCGGTCCCTCCGCGTTCCGTCAGAGACCACGCAGAAAACACTGGTAGTGGGGTGATGAGCATGCTCGACGTGCAACAGCGTCGGTCCAGGGCACTGTGAAAGGAACATGGTCCACTGTTGGCATCGATCGATGCGAATGGTCGGGAGCGGCCGTGCGCCACATCGCCACATTTTTGATGGGTGAAACGAGAAGCAAACGTCACCACGCATGTAATGACGACACGAGTGCCTGAATTGAATTTGCGAGGGTTGGAGAGGGAGAAATGGACGAACACACTTCGTGGAGTGGGAACATACCAAGACCCTGACCTCCTGGTAGAGGAGGAAGGGTGAAAAGGTACTTGTTGAATCTTGTTTGTACATATTAGGATCGGAAGCTCCTGCAAAACAAATCATCCAGAAAGGCAAAGGCTATCCTGAAAATGAACACCGACTAGGTCCGAAGCATACAAGGCGCAAAAGCTCTGTCTTCCCGCTGGCCCACTCTTCGATTCTCTTCCTTGGGCGTGAAGCTTATCTGAATTCGAAGATTCCAGTCTATCTCGCGGGCGCCTCGACGGTTTTGTAGAATCCTACCTATTCCGTTGGAATGCCCCAGCAAGTAGACAGTGCGACGATCGTGATGTTAGATCGCATCTGCGAAGACGATATTGGGCGGAAATTGCGTGTTGCAGGAAGGTGTGACCTTGATTACATTCGTTCCACGCCTCACTCTATAAAGGGGTCGCCAAACACAGGATGCTCACATATGATGCCGAAACTACGCTGGTGTTGTTGCATGACGCATCTAATGCGTTGCTCGTCGATGTAAGCTTATGCGTTGACGCCGACGTGTTAATGTCAGCGCCGAGCACGAAGGAACGTGCGGATCGCAACGTTGGACATCGATGGGCATTAGAGCGAAAGAGCTACGTGTGGGTCGTTGGCTACCTCGAACGGGTTGATGTAAGTGAAGCCGGTTCTGGATACGCTCAGACGATCTCATAGGACATGCCTCCGCTTTTACCCGACGACCAGTCGGAATTGCCCATACCCATGCTTCCCGCCTACCTACCACCGCCGGAGATCGATCCCTCGCTCGTCGTGCGTGCTGTGATTATCGCACCGGTCACGAGGGATTTCGGTACTGGACGAGTGCGAGATATGCTCGCGGGGATGGCAGAGGTGTCTCCCGTGGCCTACCCGGAGTGTGCAAGGGAAGACGCGACGCATGGGCAGTCATGACAGAGTACACGCCCGCTGAGGGTGAATGTATAT
>JBBPJX010000746.1:0-11632 GCA_038088955.1 Neotropicomus parvogracilis | reverse complement strand
GAGGGAGAGATGGAGTTCCTTGAGCCATTGAAGTACTCATCTGGTGCGATCGTGGTGGAGTTGGAGTTCAGGGGAGTGGATGCCTATGTCGTCCATGTAAATTTTAAGCCACCGTTCGGCGATCATATCTGTGAAAGAGGCATTCATGAAGGCTTGAAAGGTTGCGGGTCTATTACAGAAGCTGAAGAACATGACTGTGGGCTCATAGAGTCCTAACGGGGTGATAAATGCTCCTTTCCACTGGTCTTCCTCCTTAATGTGAATGTTGTTAT
Organism: Neotropicomus parvogracilis; assembly: GCA_038088955.1. NCBI lineage: Eukaryota > Fungi > Basidiomycota > Agaricomycetes > Boletales > Boletaceae > Neotropicomus > Neotropicomus parvogracilis. The sequence goes on along the minus strand of JBBPJX010000746.1, from coordinate 11,360 downwards.
ACCCCCACCGAATGTTGAACTTGGTAAAGTACTTTGAATCTTTCATGTCATTGATAAGTTTGGGGATAAGGGGTAAAGGGTAGGCATTGCGAATGGTGAAACTGTTGAGATATTGGTAGTCTTGACACAACCTGAGTTTTCCGTCCTTCTTTGGGACAAAGAAGAAGGGGGCAGCTTGGGGTGACTTGGAAGGTACAATGCATCCAGTAGCGAGATGTTCCGTGATGAAGTCTTGGCAGGCTTGGAATTCCTTTGGGTTCAACGGGTAGATTTTTGCGATCTTCGGGACAAATCCCTCCTTAAGCTCAATTGTGTGGTCAAAGAGGTGGTGAGGCGGTAGTTGATCGTGCAAGGTTTCTGAGAATACATCGGCGAAATCAGCACACCAGTCAGGGATTGGAATGTCCTTTCCTTCAGTCTGTTGGGTGATCTTGGTAGAGAGAGTAGTTTTCGCAATTTCAAGTCCTTCCAGCCATTGTTGTCATCTTTCAAGGTCTTGGGTTATCTGAGTATTGGCATCAAGTTCCAGCATTCAAAGAAGATGTACTTGTGTGATCTCCTCTTCATTGGGGGGGTACTCACGAGGAGACGCCATCAATTCCCTCTGAGGAGCATCGTTAGGGATTTTTACCTCGCCGTTCTTCCAGTCGATGTTCGGGTTCCAGTGGCGTAACCAGGGTTCTCCTAGGATGAGTTGTGAGGGTCCTAAGTTCAGTATCATAAGGTTGATAGTTTCTGTGTGTCCTCCAGACGAGAGTTTGATGGTGGTTGTAAGTTGAATAGCTTTGTGAACATTCTTGGTTCTGTCAACGTTAAATATGAGAATGGGCTTGATAAGTTCGGTGGTGGGAAGTTTGAGTTTCCTTACTAGTTCCAGGGAGATGAAGTTTCCGGTGGCACCACTGTCTATGAGTGCTTGAGTGGAGACAATTTTGGACTTTCTGTGTAGAGTGACTGCAAGGTGAAGGGCTTTGTCATTGGCAGCAGTGAGCAGTACATGGGCTAGTCTAGTGTGGGGAAGGGTAGATGTTCCAACATCCTTCCTTTCTAAAAATCCTTGTTTTCCTCATTTCCAAAGCATGTGTTGAGGACTGCGATGATTTCTTCGGGAGTTTTCCCTTGGGTCTCGAGGGTTTGGACGAGGATTACAGCGGCGTTGGGGGTTGTTGGGGTGTCTATTACACGAACCATAGTGGGGTTGGTTCCCTTACAGTTTCGGAAGTTATGTCCAGGGCATTGACATCTGATACAGATTCCTTCCTTGACACAGCGGGCCTTTTCCTGCGGCATGAGTTTGGCGAGGGTCTTGGTGGTGACGAAGTCTATGTCCATGGCATCTGGGTCTCGAGTTCTGGTTTGGGGGGCAGGGAGGGGCTTTTTCTCGTTCCTTTCGGCCTTCCCAGTGGCGAGTTTCCATTGGGTGTCAATAAGCTGCGATTTGCTGTACCAATCATCGATGATGGTCGGTGGTTTTTCTAGCGTCATTACTTTGATTTGAAGGAAGGGGATTAATCCTTTTTTGAAGAAGGATTCTAGGGCGGTGAAGTCCTTGATTCTGCTATTGGCTGTGGCAGTCCTAAAGCGAGAGATGTATTTGGTGAGCCCTCCTGCAGTGTCCATGGTTAAGGGGCCTAGTATGGTGACGGCTCTCTCCTTGGTGAGAACATGGCAGAATGAGGCACGAAACTCTTTCTCAAAGTCTGCCCAGGTTCTGAAGTCTTTGGCGATGATTGTGGCCTTCCTGATGGCGGTGGCCCATTTCAGAGCATGTCCCTGTTGCATACGGGACAGGGCAAAGATGATCTTTCTTTCGTCAGTATTGTAAATGTGTTTATTGAGCATGGTGTATACAACGACAAGGGATAGCCAGTCTTCGGCTGTGTCGGTGTTGCCATCGTAGTCGAAGGGTGGAGAAATCTTTATTTCTGCGGTGGGTTTTGTTGTCATGGCCAGAGGGTTTACAGGGGTCAGAGGTCGAGTGGGGTTGTTGGACGAGCTAGCTTCACTAGCTGTGACTTCCTCTTCTTCTGAGGAGGGGCTGGGGTTTCTAAGTCGAAGATGGGGGTAGCTTCTGGGGGGAATGGTGGGCAAATGGTGATATGTTTCCCAAGGGAAGAAGCTTGATCTTTGTTACACTCGATCTTGAGGTGTCAGGAGAGGTCGAGGACCCAGGGGGGGCACTCACAGAGAGGCGCCTACTTTATTCCCTGAGGGTAGAGTTGAAGGATAAGTCCGGTCAGATGGGTCAAGCAAGCATAAGGGGTGAACCTGAAGGAACGAGGGGACAAGAGGGCGAAGGGGTGAAGCCTCAAGAATCAAGATGGAATTCAAGATCAAGCTTAGGGCTTGACTAACAAGTACAGGGCTTCTTAAATACAGTAGCGTACGGGGCACGGACCAGGAGGCGATGAACACCGGTCGGAGATGGTAGCGACACATAGGTTAAGATGGAAGAGGATGTATCAAATAGTGATGGAAACCATTGACCCTCGCAAGTGAAATAAGAGACCAGGATGGGGATAGGACGGGGCAGGTCAACGGGTAGGCATAAGGCCTATGGGGAGCTCTGGGTGGAATCGGAAGTTGGAAGGAGAACCAGAGCATACCCATCTATGTCTAGAAGGAGTAGGGCGTGGATAGTACCTCCCTCGTAAAGCAAAGAGATGAGAAAAAGAAAGGGAGACAGCACTAGAATCGTAACAAACACTCAGAGGTGGACTAAGTTGAACATGATAAATGTGCGGTGTTCAGATGGGGGGAAGAAAGATAGCTAGTACATGCACACTGGTCAAGACTATATATATGGGCTGAATGGAATGTGATCAGTGGTGGATGGTATACTGGATGGATGATGATCGGTACGTTACAGATTCCACCTCATGGAATAGCACATCCGATGCCATAGCGAAGTTCAGTACAACATAGACTTGCTGAGTAAGATTCCAAGCAAGCGGAGAGCCCGCCATCCCAGATCTAAATAGTTACATACCTGCACTAGACGAGGTGCTGCACAGGTTTTAGTCTGCATGAAAAGCAGAGTAGTCCACTCTTATCTTCCTCCATCCCAGTAGTTGCATCTGTCCATAATCATAGTCCTGGATACACTCTTTTTGCACCCGCCCACACAGCTCACGTACCCAACAAGTTTGGGTCCATTTTTGGGCCAGAAACAGTCCATACACCTCCCTTCTCCTTCACTCCCTCAAACTAAGCAGCCACAACACACAGATCTATGGGCTAACTGGATCCGAGAACAGACTCCATATGGCATGATGCATCACAAGAAAATCACATACACATTCAGACAACATAATACATCGACAACAGCAAACATGTTCTCAATCCATTTCAGCAATACTTTCCTTGCCAGGCTACTTGGACTCAAACCACTCAGGCTTTCTTACCCTTGAGACCCTCGACAGGTATGAACAACCACAGCTGGAAGTTGGTTGGTCCAGGTGGTACAGTAATGGGTTCAAGCAAAATCTATCATGCTGTACAATTGATATCAGCATCATGGTCGCTTTATCAGTGGACTTTGCGCACCTCATTACCATGCTGGGTGCCAGTGATAGTCCAATCATGAGGAGGTACAGATGGCATGGGATAGGGTACCTCAATGTTGTATGTTTCAATTCAAACATCAGTGGTTGTATGCTATCAACCAAGGAAACGATACAGACATATAAGTGTCAGAGTATTGCTTCATTGTCCACTGGCCTGGATATGGCTCCCTTGTGACCACCACTCACTCTCCTTCAGCTTTACTGGCCTGATGACTGTTTGCCAAGATTAAGGTATAGTTTCCATCCTCAAGTCAATGGACTTTCCACTGCCAAGAAACAAATGATCAGCATGCCACATAATCATGTTGAGAAGAAGGCAAGGCAAGGAACATATGTAATGCATCCAATGGGTATCATCAGTGCTGGATAGGAATGGTACACTCACAACATGCTCCTCACTGAGCTCAACGACTGGTGCAGGATCACCTTGGTCCACACCGGCCTTAGGTTGAGGTGACTCAACAGCTTCTATGAGATATAACCTGTCTTTGATAATTGTACTGCTCATGACTGATGACTCTATAGTGGGGTTATTGTGCATAGGAGAGATGATTTCAGGAGGTGAGGTTGCAGCCTGCAAATCATGCCATTTTATAGCCATTTTTATGGCCAAGGTCAGCTATTGCATGTTCCCATCGCTCACCAATGCAGCCAGCCAGACATGAGGTCCCACAAGTTGTTGGCAGGAAATGGAGAACATAATATTTGTCCATCCATGGGCATATGTATCAACCAAGCTGGGATGCGAAGAGACCCCATGAGTGTCCTTTATTATTGTTCATATCACACTAAGGGCGAGATCTGTTTGATCTAGGACATTTGCAGAACTAACCACGCCATACCCCCACTAGTCGAGTATCCAACTTGAATACAGTACTGCCATCTTGCACATGTCATGTATGGTTTCTGCATGACCAATGGAGATTCTGACGTCTTTCATGACAATTTCAGGGTCCAGAACTGCGTTCTGCCTCCCAGCATGCGCTTTCATCACACACTCGCTACTGGTAAGAAAGCAATTGTCTTCATTTCTAGTTGTTTCAACCCTTTAACAAAAATTCAAGTTTGATTACACCCTGTTCTGTTTATGAGCAAACATGTAACCAAACGAATAGTTGACATTTAATCACTGCCAGTTGAAACCCCAAACAAGGTGCTTCAGAATGGTTAGCGTCATATTCCATGGTGTAAAGTGGACTTCTACCTTTGACAATACAACCCGCAATCACCAAGAAATGTGATCTTATCATGTTCGGCACCCGCTTCGATCACTTGATCCCATGATGTGGATACCTCATTCTATGAGGTGAACAGGGCCTTCACCAATTATCACACACCCACGAGGCAGAATATTTGAGGCAGTAGGGTATATGATTTCAAATGGAAACAGCCACAAGAAATCTGCTATTGGACATCTCACCAGAAATGCATGTCAAATCTGAGCATATTAGGGTCAACATGTTGTCTTTGCTTGTCCCAGTGGATATACTGACCCCATCACGGTTTCTGGGAAACACACTATAAAGATGGGTTGTGGATGAACCCGCCCAAGCTAAGGAATTCTCTGCCAGAGAATTAGATCGCTAGCATGTGAGGGTGACACATTGATGATGGATAATGGAGAAGCAGTGTTGTTCCCCCCCGGGATCATGTGCTATCTCAGGATCAAACAATGTGAGTTTCTACATGATTTTTTTTCTCCCTCTATTGTGTGCTTTCATTTGTGGAAGCATATCGGCTGTATGAGAGAAGATTTGGAGACGGTTTCTCGCGTACGATCTTTGGTCCATTACCAAGATCTGGAGTGTTTACTTACTCAACTTTCGCCCCCCTAATTCTTCATCCGCAGCGTCACCGCTTTCATTCAACAGAAAGCGGAAGGTGCATAACTTTAGATGTAGGGTATGCATCATGATCGTGGAAGCACACGCTTTGATCGCTCTGTGCTCGCCAAGCGCCAACCTTGTGACGATTTTTCTTAGCTTGCCCGAAGTTCGCACAGCCTTGCAAAGTGGAGATCCCCAGGAAAAGCTGACGCAACTCGGTTCCAGACAACAAATAAGGCACATAGTGAACCTTACAATTGACGACTCGAGGTTTAATATCCGAATCCGACGAAGCACCGCTTGAGAATGGTGTCTGCAAGACATAAAATTCTATGGTTCATGTGCCAGTGCCAGCTGCTCTGCGATCCAAAAAGGACAAACCATCTCTCCAGCAAATCAGTTACTATGGCTGCCCTTGCGCCAGAGACCAAATATATCGAAGTGAATAGAATCTTTGCGAGGTGAGCAGCGGCGTTGCGGGGAAGTGATTGTTCGGATGCTGAATGTACCGCCTTGGTGATGTCACTTTACAAGAAGCTGCTCATCGCTCACCTGACAAGGTGAGTCATGAGACAGGAAATGAGGCAAACCTAGTCTCGTGTTATGCATAGGGCCAATGATTGTAACCATGCAGTCTGATTTGGATCTAGCACGGAAACAACTTTGGACGTGAACTCTTGCTGCTTTCGACAAAGGTTGATCATCCAAAGTTTCGTACTTGCACTCTCACGGTGGTCGTTACTGTACTGAATACCTTTTAGAGAACGGAAGGAAATGAAACTCCCAACCTATCGCCGCTCATCGGACCTCGTGCAATGCGTTATCGGTATGATTTGAATGGTCACGGAATTCTCGACAGTCGGACTTCTGCCACTAAATCTTTACTCGGCTACACTGGGGATCAAATCTAGAAATTGAACGTATTCGCTTCCAGGGCGGTGTCGTGACGAAGCGAGACTCTAAACGGGTTAAAAATAGATCAGTTTACACAAGTCTGTACTTGTAGCGTTCGTAGCTCAACCGACTTCTTGTCCCGGTCACAGGAGTGGATGGTTGAGACGAAGACACACGTAAAGTAAAGTGCAAGCTTGTTCGGTAGCGTCGTGAGAGGCCGGGCAAGGGGTGTTTCAAGGGTCTGTGTTAGGGATGGACTGAGTCACCAAATATCGGAGGTCAGGACGAGTTGCTCCACTGCAGTCAGTATGTTCGTCCTGTATACGCTTATCAATTATGAAGGCGATGTCGAACGATCTGACACGACCTCGCGCTCGCCTTCTTAGTCAGATTTTCAGTTCGAAGTAAAACCGGCTAGGTATTTTGACGTGGGGAGTTTGGGAAAGTAGCCATCAGCACGCTGTCGTCGGTGGATTCGGCCAGAGCGGCCGCATGTCGTTCGTAGCAGGACCAACCGCCTGGGAGAACAGAGCAGTGCTCAGGAATGCGAGGCTATGTAGTCTTGACAATGTCTGACAGGGGGCAGCATCTCAGATCGTGTTTGCAACGGGAAAGACGGACGGGGGAAAACGTGGCAGGACGGGGGCGATCACGTATACGAACCCTGTACACACGCATCGGGCGCGCCAGTGCTTGCGATCCGTGGCTACGCGGGGTACACCGACCGATCAGAGACGAAAAGTGTACGTACGATGTCTGCGGACCTGTACCGCAAAAACGAGGAGGCAGTTCAGGAGGCTGTCGATGGGACGCAGCGCCACGAGCGCCACGACTTGAACTTGCCGAGGTAGTAGGCCATTAGGCTGACCGAGAATGTGTCTCCGACGATGAAGAGTACGTTTCCGACGATGGGGGGCATTGTGCATTCGGTCAGATAGCTGTCCCAGGACGCCGTTAGTCGTGGATGAGCGAACGTCATCGTGCGGAAGGGAAGTGATGGGTGGTCGTACCTGAAAATGGTGGCGGTGATGCTGATGACTAGGCAGGGGTGAGTGCGGCGGGGGCCGGACGCTGTTGCGTACTCGCCTGTTCGTGATATAGAGTGCGCAGTGTTCATAACGTCGACGTACATGTTAACAAATCCTCATACCAAGAGGACAACGATCCTTATGCGTTTTGTGACTGGATAAACGCATGAGATCCTGAAATACATGATACGAACAGGTGAACTGACATTACCATATCCACCAGGAAAAGTACCCCTGAGAAGCAAGTTCAGTACGCTTCACATCGAACGAACTTGACTTACGGGTAAACGTAGAAATTGATGGGCAGCAGCTTCAAATATATTAACTCCGACTCCTAGTTCAGACCGATGGACACTGCTTACCAAACGATGTAAGTCGCATGTGCCAAACGACTATATCACCAGAACTATCTCTTCGATGGATGCGATAGAAAACCCGCAAGGGATGACCTGGCCAGAAGCTAGAATTAGACACCCCACGAACGAGCCAAATTGAGACACAAACCAATGCGCCAACTCCAACACTGCCATAAAGCGAATAGGTAGTCAAACCCATATTGCCATGGCGATATGTCCAGTCTCCAGAACTCTGTAATGAGACCAACGTGAGTGAGAGTGAGCGATACGTGCGAGAGCGAACGCTGTTTCCACGATAGGAATGGGACTTACGGCACACGCAGGAATACTCCCGACTTCACTCTATCCAGCATGCTTGCTGGATTGTAGGCAAAATACTGAAAAAATCAAGCTCATATTGGGAGGTGGTAGGATGGACGGTTAGCCGGTTGGTCACCAACTCAGTCTGACTATCACGTATTCTCGTCCGAAACCGTGTCCCATTCGCTCGTCATCGTACAATTGACCTGCATTGCTTACCAGTCAGTCGTTAAATATTGTCAACAACGTTCTGGTTCCACTCACTCTCCAGCGTGGTTGAAATGTACGCTCGCTTGCGTCTCTGGCCGTCGGCGGGTTTTATGAACTATTGGCGCTTGCCACGCACAAGGCTGTTCGATCATGTTATATGGCCGCAGATTTTACTCGTTCCTACTAGCGAATGTTAGCATCTGTGACACTGGGTGGAAGCGGGGCATAGTGGGCATGTAAGAGTTGATAAACCGCGAAACTTACGTGTGTGACGTCGGAGCGTGAAAGCCCCGCTGGCACTTGAAGCTTTGGCTCCGACCACAACAAAATTCTACCCCGCGCATCGTTAGTGGCCATGGTGGCCTGAACCATTCTTTACCCGGTCTGCGACAGCCATCTTCTTTACGTATTCCTCCTGCTATCAGCGCCTCCGCTGTTTCTGATGACCCTTTCAATCAACAGGCTCTCGGTGATAGTGGCACGGACTGGCTTAGGTTCACAGAAATAGCCAAGGCGGGTGCACATCACTCTTAGCACGACTAACAGCCCGGGATAACAGATTGTTCGGAGGACAAGTTGGTTGGATGTCTGGTGGACTAGCGGTCCTGAGTTGCTGGCTTCCGCTGCGACGTGAATTTCCAAGCGTTGTCTATAAGAACTCCTGGTGGAGTTCGAAATAGTTCTAACGAGGTTTTCTGGATGGCTTCCCCCACCTGAAATATACACCTCTTCACTCGCCCTAGATGACCCGACGCAGTCACCGGGTGAGGATAAATTCAGCTTGGCCGGCCTCAGCTTTAGATTGTAGGCTGGATTCCAATCAGACCACACGGGAGCCTTGTTGGACCATACGTGTAACATGAGGCTATGCCTGCTAATTTACCTTGTCAGATTCTCAAAGCATCGATTTCGTCACCAAACCTCTACTTTGGATACCCCAAAAATGTTCTGCGAAGCTCAGATGAATGCTCGTGGTTCCAAACTTGCTTTGGACTAGTATGGCTGTTCTTGCGCCGAAGCTTGAATATATTGAATCAAAATAGATTCTTTTCTTTTCCAAGGCGAGCAGCGGCGTTGCACTGCATTGCGGAGTGGCAAATAATCAAATGGGGGTGACCGTAGCACTCCATTCCATATATACTAGTGAGGCGACCGCACTTAAGCCCTGTCTGGTTCTTCGGCGAACATGCAGCGAAACCGAGTAGTGTGTTAAGGGGCATTCATTACCGTCAGTCCCCGAAAAAGGTACCTCGGAATGATCCAGAGAATATGCCTTCCAATGGTTAGCACAGTGAGTAATGGACCTCCGGTTTTTTGACAATAGGACCGGGAATGCCCACGAAATCCATGTAATCTTGTGGTCTTGTTCTGTTCGGCACCCTTTTCAATCACTTGATCCTGTGTTGGATGTGCTGATCTCGAATAAGACAGCATGCCACGTTCGTTGATGCGAGTGAAACTAGTTCTTCGTATGGAACAAGCGGATGCGAACATGCCTCCGAAGAGTGCTCGAATAAATTGAATCTACTACCCAAGGTTGGATACGTGTAGTACGAGACTGCATGTGATAAAATGATAACCCTTGTTAAGGACGGACTCACGAGCTCAACCACATCAGAAAAAAGTTTGAAGTAACAACGGAATCCAGATGTGGATAATCTATTCTAAGAGGCGAATAAGGCCTACGTGATATGAACAATGATGTAGGACACTCATGGGGTCTCTTCGGATCCCAGTTCGGCTGATACGCCCATGGGTAGGGGTCCTCGTGTCTAGCTGGTCACATCGGTGAGCAGTGGGAATGTGGAACACCTGACCTTAGCTAGAGTAACCAGCCAAGATGGCTATATAATGGCGTGACTGCCAGGCCGCAAACTCACCTCCCGGAATCATCTCTTCTACTCAGTGATCCTACTACAGAGTCATCAGTCATGAGCGGCACGATTCTCCCAGACGGGTTATATCTCATAGAAGCCGTCGAGTCTCCCCAACCAAAGGCTGGCGCGGACTATGGAGATCCCGCACCAGTCGTCGAGCTCGGTAAGGAAAATGTCGTGAGTGTGCCATTCCTATCCAGCACTGATGACACCCATCGGATACGTTATGTTCCTTGCCTTTCCTTCTACTCGGAAACCATTGTGTGGCATGCTGATTGATCGTTTCTTGGTAGTGGAAAGTCCATCGGCTTGAGGACGGAAACTATACCTTGATCCTGGCGAAGAGTCATCGGGCCAGTAAAGCTGAAGGCAGTCGAGTGGTGGTCTCAAAGGACCCACATCCAGGCCAGTGGTTACTGAAGCAATATGGTAATGCTTATACGTCTGTGCTGTTTCCTTGATCGATAGCATATCACCGCTGACGTTTGAATTGAAACATGCAGCATTGAGGTACCATTCATCTTGCCAACCGCTCCTCCTGGTTGGACTATCACTGGCACCCACCATGGTAATGAGGTGCGCAAAGTCGACTTGTAAAGTGATCATGATGCTGATACCAATTATGCGGCATGATAGATTTTGCTTCAGCCCATTACTGTACCGCCTGGACCGACCGTTTATCAGCTGTGGTTGTTCCATCCCGTTAAGAGTCTCGAAGGGGAGAAAGCCTGAGAGTAGCCTGGCAAGGAAAGTATCGTTGAAACGGATTGAGAACATGTTTGCTGCCGTCGATGTATTACGTTGTGTATGTGAATTTTTTGTGATGGGTCATGCTATATGAAGCCTGTACTGGGATCCAGTTAGTACACCGATCTAAGTCCGGGATGGCGGGCTCTCCGCTCGCTCCCAATCTTACCCAGCGAGTCTACGTCACACCGAACTTCGCTATTCCATTGGATGTGCTATTCGACGAGGCGGAATCGAGCGGATAAAGGCAAGGCTGTGGTGACCTTGAATGTCAATGCCAGCGATGCATGCGCCGCCACCCGGCGTCAACGCCGACGACGCTGGCGCCACCCCACCACTCGCGACGACAAGGGCAACGACGATGGGAAATGGAATAATGCCACAGTGTAGGGACAGACCACTCAACACTAACATTATTGTACCTAGGATACATCACCGTGTAATTACAAATTGTCGCTCCGTCGTCGTCGTCGTCGTCGTCATCGCTCTGTTGTTGTTGTTGTCCCCATCCCCGTCCTTGCCATGCTCGGGTGGTGGCTGGCCGCGCTCAGGTCAT
>JBBPJX010000745.1:0-11635 GCA_038088955.1 Neotropicomus parvogracilis | reverse complement strand
TGTGTTTTGACTCGTGCTTCATCATAGCCCTGCTGTGCCTTCTGATAAGCATTGCTTCGTGTGGCAGCCAATAGCGTATTGCGCTCTTATCTAGGCTGTGCCTTCCGTTCGGTGTCACATTGGGTGCATGCCCAAGGTCTGGGTTTTGCACTGCCTTGCTTAGTCAGCAAGAGTCTAGCTCGAGTCTTGTGGCTATGCTTGTTTCGTCGTTCTGAAGCTAAGTCCCTGCGCTTGCACTTCGTAGCGAGCGTCGCCTTTGTGTAGGCCTTGGGGAATACCGCCCGTAACAATCTTGATGTCCATTAGTATCTCTTGGACCAAATGGCCTGTTCTGACTCGATGCTCCTCTGGGACTGGAGACCCACCTTCTTTTTGTGCAGAATTAAGCACCAATACAATGCCCCAACCGAGCCCTTCTTGAGTGTGGGACCCTACTTGGCTAGTTGTTGTGTTGTTCCTGTTTTCCTTCAAGACCGGAGTTCCCAGATTACTCAGGCCTCTTTGGAAAAACCCTGCTCTTGGTTGTTTGCCATTCGGACTTTTTTGTTATGGAGGCATTGCCTCTTATGTTCTCCATGGAGCCACTTGCACTCTGGGCATCAGTTCTTGGGTTTGGGACATTCCTTGATCATGTGCCCCTTTTCTAGGCAGTTGAAGCATCCAACTGGGGCCCTCCCTTGGAGTTTGTTCTGTTGTGGTGTTGCCATGTTCACTTCCAAGGTGTTTTAGGCCTGTGCCTGTTCTTCTCAGGGCTTTCCATGTAGTAGTTTGAACACCAGCTGCATTCTCCCAATGTCAAGTATATGTATTGTTGAGTGTCACGGCCACTTGTTTAGATCACTTCTTCTGGCAGTAGAGCTCCTCCATTATTTCTGGATTGGTGTTTTGTTCCAGAAGTGTGACTCCATGTCCTTGCTCCATTCCTGACTGATGGAAGCATAGCCTCCATTCCGCTACAAAGGCTTCCACCAAGGTCATCCCTTGCTTGAGTGCTGTGAGCTTCTTCATGGCCCAGTCCTATTGTAGTTGTGGCTGAAAGAGCCCTTCTATCTCCATTTCTAATACTGGCCATGCGGCCATGCCTTCCTCTCCTGCATTGAGCCTGTTCAGCTCTTCTTCTACAAATACATAGCAATCCAGCCATTCCCTTGAGTCGGGAGAGTATGGCATATGCTCAGTTCTTTCCATGAGGTACATCAGCTCCATCTTCATCTTTTATCATGAAATGTTTTGGGTTGCAGTCCATCCATGCTTTGATCTTGGTCCACCTTGTTTCAAACTCCACCTTAGACCCACTATATGTTCCAGGGTCCACGAAGAGTTCTATTTTTGATGATGGAGTTCTGCCCGTGTTTGCTCCCTGGCCTGCCCATTGCACAAGGCCAAGTGCTTCTCAAGTTCTTTGATCAGATTCCTGTTACGATATGTGCTCTCACTCCTCACCTTCTTCTTCTCTCACACGCGATTGCTCTTCTCCCTCTTATTCGTATAGACTATGAATATTCGTTACTCCTACTACCGGTAGATGGAGTATGCCTCGTTCATCTCACTTAAGCTCCCTGTTCGTTTCCTTTTCTCCTCATCACCTTGGCGTCACCTTCCTCCATCCAGTCATCACGTCCCTTAGATACCTGATGGGCGTCCATCTTTTGATCCTTCACCATCTATATATATTCCTGTTCTGATGGTGATCATTTCCTTTCAACCGTTGTTTCATGTCACCGCTGACTCAAATGTTGCTATCCCAAACTTCCTATTTATATAAGACCTTTCCTACAATGTACGCTAGATTTGAACTCTTGCAATCTACGTTGCATTTGTGCTCGTCTCACTCCAACAGTACCAGCCCGTCTCTGTGTCACTCACCAAGTTGCCATCATCATGAACTCCACCTCTATTGTAGAGAAAGTCTTGCTCAACCTAGGTGTCGTAATCCTTGTTCTCAGCATTGTCCTCGCACTAGTCCTCATCCTTGCCCTTGTCCTAGTTCTCGTCCTCCGTCCTCTCCTCCGCAGTCTTGTCCCACTGTTTCAAGGGACACTTGCTCTTGCTCTATTCTTCGTCTGTGCTCTATCTCACAAGCTCTCCCTTGTTGAGTCTTTGATGTACTCTTGAACATCTCTCCTCATATCCTCATCACAACGTAACAATTCCTGCATTCACTCTTGTATTTCTTGCAAGAGGTCGTTGGCTCTCTGCAGGGCTTCTGCCAGTGCGTCTCTTTGCTGTTCTAGTCCTTGGGAACATTGGTTTGCCTGGTTGACCGATTCAATTAAAGTGTTCCATTGTTCCATGGTGATTATTGTGGGGTTCACCATTTTGTGGGTGTTGGCAGAGGAAGTTATCTATTATGTGGCAGGCACTGTTTTTCATGTTATAGGGATTTCTTAGAATGGATCAGGTCAGGTCAGAGGGGTTTAATGCTGTGGATCATACTAGAAATTTGGGTGTTCTGAAGAGCAGCTGTGCAGTGAAAGGGTTCCTGTCTTTTCAGGTTAGGGCCATTGCAAAGTATCTGTTCATGAGTTTTAGTCCATATAGGTGCACGTACCAGAAGGCTATCTCAATTCTCAGGTTGATCCTGTGTGGAAATATCCCAGCTTCCATTGTCATTGTTCAGGTCGTTGGAGTCCCAGGCATTCTGTTCCACATAGTCATTGGCGGATGAGTTCCTTGTGTGGCACTGGATTCCAATTTGGTAGTACCGGTGGTTGTATTCAAAGACCAAGAAAAGTGGTCCAGTGATGACTCGTGTGAGGTAGATGACGAGGAAGAATGGGGTAAAGACTGTGATGTAAAAGAAGATGAGGTATACATACAATCATTCACTCTTCGTTTGCAGTGGCTGCAGTGTGAAACAGCCAAGCTCACCTAAGGGCTGGACGTGGCTAGACTAGTCTTCCCGCAAGCCTTGGGAGCATTGAAGGAATTCTAGGGATGAGAGACGCTTGGGGCTTATGGAGAGGGGCTGCCTTGTAGTGAGGAAGGGTGTACTCCAGAAGGACAAGAATGGGGAGCCATTCTTGTTGTGCTGGGGGTTTATATACTACTATGTGTTTGTACATGTTTGGTGCTATGTATTTGTGTATGTGGGATCTGTCCGATATACTATATAATATCCTTCAGCTGTGTCAAGAATTCTGGGAGGAACTATTATGTGGGTGGCAACCAATAGCGTAACTCACTCATTGGTTTGCATCAATGTGCGATGCTGTGCATGCTGCACATCCCTGTGGGTGGCCTTGTGTATCAGTACAGCCTTGTACTGCCTTGCTGCAGCTTCTGATAAGCACTGCCTCATGTGGCAGCCAATGGCGTATTGCACTCTTATCTCGGCTGTGCTTCTGATGTGGCCTTGCGTTAGGTGCATGTCCATGGTCTGGACCATGCACTGCCTTGCTTAGTCAGCAAGTGGTCTAGGCTCTTGTTGGCTGTACTTGCCCTCTCGTTCTGAGGCTAAGTCCTTGCGCGCACATTCGGTAGTGAGTGTAGGCTTGTCCGGGCTTGTGGAAATACCGTCCATTACACAGTGGAGAAATCGTTGTCCTCTGCTTCTTGATACAGTGGTGCTGGTTCTGCAAACGGTCTAGAGTCTGGTGATCATGGGAATGGAAGGGTCCTTGATTCAATAACTATTTTAATATGGACAACAAGATACCCTGAGTGTTGTGCAAGGTCGAAGAGTAGGTAGCTTGTAAGAATGGTGGCAATGATCCAGGGGAAGTGCTCATGACCAACAGCGTCCATTAGGAAAACAGGGATGAGTGTGAGGATGTGGAGTGGGAGCTCTCTCTCTAATATGTATTCACTCCTCAATCTGAGTGTGTGCTGCAAGAACTCTCCTCTAGATAAGGTTCCTTCTCTGATTCTCCTCTCACTGCTGAATACCAAGCTGTATCCCCTCCTGAATAATACATTCAACCTCCAACAAGAGGAATGCTCAAGTGAGATCTGTATGGAAATGGATAAGAAGGAGATAATTCAATCCAGTGTGTGTGGTCAGTTACCGGCCCATCTGTAGACGTAGGTCCAGTCAATTGGTTCTTCTAACAGGGTGAGCTCCCATTGCGGTGTCTCCAGTCTGTAGATTGGAGACTCTTCTCTTGGTATGTATGTATGGGGGGAACTCATATCCCTCCCAACTGCATATGAACTCTTCTTCCTTTGGCTTGCTCTTGATGGATCTAGTATCCACCAAGGAGCTCAGTGGCACTATGTCAAGATAGGGGTCAAAGACATTGAGCGACACTTGGTATTTCTGGTTAGTGCGCTCCTTGAGTTTCCCTGGTTACCTATTGATTTTCTTGAAGGCTCAATTGGGTGCTATTAATATTTAGAGGCAGTTAGAGTTAGTCCAACTGGGTAGAGAGTAATATTCTTGTCCTAATGAAACGGCCGAGCTCACCTAAGAGCTGGACACAACTGACTGAGCAGTCCTGGCAAGCGTTGGGAGGCTTGAAGGTTGCTGAGCAACAAGAGAGTCCTGTGGTCTTATGGATAGAGGGCTGCCTCGAGGTGAGGAAGGGAGAAATCCAGATATATTGCAGTTAGCAATATATGATGACAATAGCCTTGACATGTACTCTACATTAATGAATGTCCTGATAGTATATAAAGGTAGTCCTTTCATAACAACAGTGAGATGATAAGGATAGTGTCCAAGAACCCTGTGTTCATGGCCTTCATTTGGCCTCAATGAGAAAAGACAGAAACATTGGAAAGACCAGATTATGAGCCATGATTGGTACAGGCCAGTTCCCCAGCTGGACACACCTACATAGGCAAGGATCCTTGTCTCTGGAAAGGCCACTGTAGCATAACATCTCATGTCAGCTACACACTGCTGAGCTGTGCTGCTACTCATAGTGGGGGAAATCCAGAAGGACAAGAATGGGGAGCCATCCTTGTTGCTCTGGGCCTTTATATACTACTCTAGGGGTTTGTACATGTTTGTACTGGATCTGTCCGATATACTATATAATATCCCTTGGCTGTGTCAGGAATTCCTGGAGGAACCTATTATGTGTGTGGTGTCCAATGGTGTTACTCACTCGTCGGTTGGCATCAATGTCCAATGCTATGTGTGCTGTGCATTCCTGTGGTGGGCCTTGTGGATCAGTACAGCCTTGTCCTGCCTTGCTGTAGCTTCTGATAAGCATAGCCTTGTGTGGTGGCCAATGGTGTTTTGTGCTCTTATCTGGGCTGTGCTGGATCCATTCTGAGGTCCATCCCTGGTCTAGGCCATGCAGTTCCTTGCTTAGTCAGCAAGGGTCCAGGCTTTCTATGGCTACACCTTTAGTGTATTTGACCAAGTCCCTTGCGTGTCTTTTAGGAGTGTTGCCCTTGGTTTCCTTGTGGAAATACTGTCCCATAACAGCTGCCAACACTTGCCATCAATGTGGCCGTCATGGTCACCTTCATGTTAACTGTCAGAGATACCAATGCCCCCACTGTGGACTATGGGCACCAGAACATCCTCAATATCTATGTCTGCACACCCAGTGTGACATTTGTGAATGCTATGGCCATACTGCACCCATATGCCCCACAACTCACTGCCCCCATTGCAACTCCACAGAGCACAGCAGAGGTGACTGTCCTGCACACAGTCCTGGATCTAATGACACCATCAGTTATGTAGGAAGGATGACAAAGGATATTCTATACTAGATGACATCATGGAGGATTGGACTGAAGTCTCATCAGTGATTCAACTGTACCAAGAGGGTAATGTTATGATTTGTTTGCTATCTCCACAACTCTTTCTCATTTCTCAGGCTATCTGTTTACTTCCTCTTTTCCACATAGACTATGAGCATTCACTCCTCCTTCTGCCGATTGATGGTGTCTCTTTCCTTCGCATTGTATGATCCTTTCTCTGTCCTTACCTTTCCTCATTGCTTTGGTGTCACCTTCCACAGCCTGGTCACTGCATATGTACCTATGATACCCGACAGGCTGTCCCCCTTTCTTGATTTATCATCATCACTTTTCCTATTCTTGATGGTGATTGTTTCCTTTGACTCTGCTTTATTTATGACTTGTTGTTACTATGGAACTGTGCCTTCCACCACACCCCTCATATTTATATGCGCCTTGCATCTCTTATTCCTTAGACTTGAACTCTTGTAACCTATGTTGCCTCACCTGCAATCAACGTTACTTTTCTGGTCTCATCCTGAAGGAATCGTGCCCTTCGTTCCTCATCCCTCATCACTCCTGGTAGCTATCCTTCATCTCAGCATCCTGCTGATCCCCACTGCTGTTGTAGTGGCAGCTCTAGTCCAGATCCTAGCAGTAGTGCTGGTTCTCGCCCTCATTCTCGTCCTTGTCCTTGTCCTCATCCAAGTACTCAGCCTCTTTCTCTGCAGTCTCATTCCACTGTTTGAAGAGACTCTTGCTCTTTACCTTGTCTATGCTCTATCCCACAAGCTCTCCCTTGCCTAAGCCTCATTGCACTTTCAAGCAACGCTCTTTTTGGATCCTTGATCATAGGCCCATCATCACAACATAACAATAGATGACTGGAGGAGGGTTATGTATATGGTCTGATGAGACCAAAATCAATTGCCTAGGGTCAGATGGGAAGAAGTGGATATGGAAAAAGGCAGGTGAGAAGCTCAATGATAAGCTGGTAGAAGGAACCATCAAGTTTGGTGGAGGTTGTTATGGTGCGACAAAGGATGAAGTGTTAACTCAGCTCAGGGTCATGAGGGTGAAGTCAAGCAAGACTTCTGAGGGTTGACAATGTTGAGGGAACAGGCACAATTCCATTGGGATGAGTGAAGCCTCTGAAGCAATGTAGATTCCAAGAGAACTAAACTAGAGTACATGATGAAACCAAGTCATTTAAATAAGGGATTGGAAGGTAACCAGTAACTTAAATAAGAGTGCTGTGGTCAGAGAGGTAGTACTGAAGGGAAACGGTCACCATCATAAAGCACAGCCTGATGGTGATGAATATAAAGGTTAAATATAGAAATGATGTGCCTGTCAAGTATCAAACTACATAGTGACCAGGCAGTGGAAGGTGATGCTCATAGGCAATGAGGAAGGGATCTATAGAATATGAACAAGATTTAGTCCATCCACGGATAGCATCAGTAAGGAGTACTCATGGTAGGTGCAGAAGAGAGGAAGTAGTGCTATAGTGTGTATGAAAAGAAAGAGATGGGGGGTGAGAGTATACATATATCATAATATTGTACTTTGTAGCATCAAGCCTTAAGCTTGATCTTGAATCTGTTACTTCTTATTGCACACACTATTGCCTTACTTCTTCTCTTCCACATAGACTATGAGTACTCATTACTCCTACTTCTGATAGATGGCATCTCCTTTCAACGACTTGTATGATTCTCTCCTCTTTCTTCTTGTTCTCCTTATCACTTTGGTGTCACCTTCCACAGCCTGGTCATCGTGTTCTAAGATATCCAACAAGCTGTTCCATCTTTTGATATGTATATCACCATCACTTATCCTTGTTATAATATGTTCCTTATCTCCACAACTCTTTCTTGTTTCCCAAGCCATCTGTTTACTTCCTCTTTTCCACATAGACTATGAGTGTTGCTGCGACAAGAAACTTGAGGACAAGATTATGAGTCAAGCATCAACTCAATAGTATGACGAAGACTATGACAAGGGAGGGCTTGTGGGAGAGCACAGATGAGGTAATAGAGAAAAGGTAAGCATCTCTCAACAGTGAGACAAGACCAGACAAGGATGAGGACAAGGACAGTGATGACGAGGGCAACTACAACAGTTGAGATGAGATCAGCCGAGAGCTGAGATAAGGATGATTACCAGTGGATACAGGACAAGGATTGCAGGGCACAATTCCTGCAGGATGAGACAAGTGACTGTAACATGGATTGCGAGGGATGTAACGTAGGTTACAAGAGAACAAGTCTGGCGTACAGGTGTTACGAGCGGTATTTCCCCAAGACTACACAAAGGCTACACTCACTACGAACGCTCAACGCGCAGGGACTCAACCTCAGAACAGCAGGACAAGCACAGCCACAAGTCTAGACTTCGGGCACGCATGCAATGCATGGCCGAATAGAAGGCACAGCCTAGATAAGAGCACAATACGCCATTGGCTGCCACACGAGGCTATGCTTATCAGAAGCCGAAGCAAGGCTATGCTGATACACGAGTCATAACACAGGAATGCGCAGCACGCACAGCATCGGCCACTGATGCCAACCGATGAGTGAGTAACGCTATTGGTCGCCACCCGCATAATGGTTCCTCCTGGAATTCTTGACACAGCCAAGGAGTATTATATAGTATATCGGACAGATCCAGTGTACATAAACAGTACCAAACATGTACAAACCCTAGATAGTATATAAACCCCCGAGCTGGGCAGGAATGGCTCCCCATTCTTGTCCTCTTGGATCTTTCCCATCCTCACTACGAGGCTGCCCCGCATCCACTAGTCGCAAGACTCTCTTAGTCCCCTCGTTACCTTCAAGTTCCCAAGACTTGCAGGCGATTAGGCAAAGCACCCACCTCTTAAGTGAGTTGGTCGTTTCAGGTACGAGGAGTTGATGACGGTGTATGACGTCTCGGCATAGCCTCGCAACACTAGGAAATACAAAAATGCACCATGTTCATATCTGTTCCTTTGGACCACTGCTTGTACACGTACAATCTCATGCATCATATCTTACACAAGTCTGGAATCAAGCCACTGGCACACGAAAAGTTTCCGTGGGGCTATTACCTATATTTTCGACCATACCCAGAGTGAATCCACGATAATTGATGTCCAGCCTGTGAGAACATCATCAATCAGGATGTTTATTTGTTTTTTTTCATGGGGTCCTTACGAATCTACGACTGGTGAAGAACATCTTGGTCCAGTTCAGAGCCCAGGGCTCCGGGGCAGTAGAACCTCCATGCACGCTGACGATGCAAGTTCACTTTTTTGAGAGATTGGGCGGGCCCAAAGTAGAAGTAGTTGGGATTGTAGGGAATGTAGTAGACTGCGTGAATCGTGTGCCCAGCAGACGCTATCAATGTGATTGGCCTTGGCCTTCAAGGAACGAATCTCTCCAAATCCGATCGACCCGCGCTAGCCTTGGGTATCTGCGCTAGCTGAGACTGTGGCTAAGACTGTTACGAGCGGTATTTCCCCAAGCCTACACAAAGGCTACACTCACTATGAACGTACAAGGCGCAGAGACTTAGCCTCAAGACGAAGGCACAGGCACAGCCACAAGGCCAGACTCTTGCTGACTAAGCGAAGTACTGCAGAGCCTAGACTCCGGGCACGCACTCAACACATGGCCGAATAGAAGGCACAGCCTAGATAAGAGAGCAATATGCTATTGGCTGCCACTACGAGGCTATGCTTATCAGAAGCCGCAGCAAGGCTATGCTGATACACGAGTCATAACACAGGAATGCGCAGAACACACAGCATCGGCCACTGATGCCAACCGACGAGTGAGTTACGCCATTGGTCGCCACCCGCATAATGGTTCTCCCAGAATTCTTGACACAGTCAAGGAATATTAAATAGTATATCGGACAGATCCTGAGTACACAAATAGTACCAAACATGTACAAACCCTAGATAGTATATAAACCCCCGAGTTGGGCAGGAATGGCTCCCCATTCTTGTCCTCTTGGATCTTTCCCATCCTCACTACGAGGCTGCCCCGCATCCACTAGTCGCAAGACTCTCTTAAGTCCTCTCGTTACCTTCAAGTTCCCAAGACTTGCAGGCGATTAGGCAAAGCGCCCACCTCTTAAGTGAGTTGGTCGTTTCAAAGACAACGTCACCTGGTGATGAGGTTATACTCCCTGTGAAGACAAAAGAACTTTCGCTCGCTGTGTTGGAGATACAGACTGACCATGTACTTTTCCTATGTACATCTCTTTCCTAAATTACCATTATGGACGTTCGTTTACCCATGCGCCTCGCGATGCCTCCTTTCCTCTCATTCCACGACTGGAGATATGTAAGCTACGCTCATATTCACCCATACATGCTGATGTACCCAGGACTTAACTGTCCTTTCCATAACCTGCTCAGCCAACCGTTCGGTCAAGTTCTCTCATATGTTGGGCGACCTTGAAATCAAAGGACTTGGCCTGAGCAGGATCGGATGGTGCAGTGAGATAGAGGATGGAGGATATTTCTACCATCCTTGGACGCGGTGAATGTGCCATATTTCCTGCCACCTAAATGGTGTAGGGATAGAGTCCGGGGTATCATTCTGGTTCAAAGAAGTCCTGATCCAATTTTGCCTTTCACTTTCAAGTCGCCTGCCTTGTCCGTTCAAGCTCGTCGCCTGTTGATCTGTGTCCAATCAAGTGCAACCGCTTGCCTCGCTTGCACAACCCTGTCTACTTGAGTGGAGCAACTGTTTGCCTAACCTGCCCACTTCTGTTCGTTCACACCAATTCCCCCAAAACGATACGTCGGTCACAGTGCTGGGATTCATCAACCGGTGAAGTTTTGACAGGCCACCCACATAGATCGCTTGCTGGCAGTGGGATGCCCGTAAAATGCTCTTCCAAACATCCTCCTGGTCCACCACCGGAACCAACAAATTGGAAAACAGTCCGGAAATCCAAAAGTCATAAGCTCTATAGCTGTATGGAGTTGTATATGAAGTGGGATGTTCAATCGCTTGAAGCATTGCTGTTTTTGTGGCCAGAGTGAAAAAGAGTTGAATGACAGGAATATCGTGGAAGGGGCTTATCATTCCAGCACTGCAAGGGTTCATTTTGCAGATTTTGTCTCCCTGTGGACTGTCTGTGTAGTTCATATCGTTCTTGACTTGAAACATGATGACTCCAATTTTGTCCAGCTCTAGTTTGTCACCTTCAACCAAAAAGGGGATGATGCTGTTGACGTCAGACTAACCGTTAGCGCACAAGATTGCAGCACCTCGAACCATCAAATGCATGAGAGATTCGACCCCAACAATTGCATGCTCATGAACTTTGATGAAATTCGTGAAGTAGATCTTGCTATCCTTGAACCTCTCGCTCAACAACTCCTGGATTTGTTCTGTACCAACTTGATTGAAGTGCCATCCATGAGAACCAGTGACATCAACATGGTCAGAGACAATGCAAGAGGGAGTGCGAAACAGGGATGTAAGCAGCCCGGGGACACTACACATCAGCAAAATATCAATTATACATAGGTCAGCTTACACAGTATCACAGCTATTATGACATTTCATACAGTTATTAGAGAACATGACTGAATGGTTGGCTGAGCAAGCTATGGAAAGGACAGTTAAGTCCTCCAGTTGTGAATGAGAGACTATACAGTATTAGTATGTATGTACCTATGGAAAGGACAGTTAAGTCCTAGGTACATCAGTATCTATGATAGTAGGTGAATATGAGCATAGCTTACCTCCAGTCATGAATGAGAGACTGGAGGGAAAAGATGTGTCGCGAGGCACGCAGGTAAATGAACGTCCATATATGGTAAATTAGGAAAGAGTATGTGGAAAGTCTGTATCTCCAACAACAGTAACAATACAGTAATTTACACCATATTACATGATTTGACCCTAGATTACAGCACATTTACAGCATATTACACTATCACACCCTAACAATGTGACAGGTACCCGGTCTCCATGAATGTCACAGT
>JBBPJX010000744.1:0-11653 GCA_038088955.1 Neotropicomus parvogracilis | reverse complement strand
CAAACCGAACAATGCTGCATGCGTCCATCTCGTAATCGGCAAGAAAAGCTTAGACACGATTCGTTCGTCGGTCCCAACATCGCTAGCTCAACCTCAGTGATGAAGCCTACTGCGACAAGGGGGCAACACAAGAAAAGTTGGTCGACCGCAGCGCAGAATTGTCGCCGAGCCAGAACGTGGACTTGCCACTGACTTGAGAGTCCGTTCGTGTTCTGTGCCCAGTTAAACGTCCGCGCTGTCGCCGTGACACCGTCTCCTGGGATACACCCGTCGTCGTCGTCGTCTCTGCGGGGGTTCGAATTTGCTTTCTTGCTGTTTCGGGACCGTCATGCGATAGTCACGCCGGTGGGGAGCGACAGCTTCTTCGTCGACTCAAACGCCCGATCGCGGCCGTGCCGTTCATATCATAGGGAACCGAGCCGCTACATGCCCGTCGCACCGAGACCCTCTTCTCAGAGCGATCCCGGCAGAAACGATCGCGTAGACATGAAACGACGGTGTGCGACCCGTACGAGACAACACCGCGGAAGCCGCTAGCACGGCCGCGCGTGACGAGCGGGGAGAAGATCATCGATGGGGTCGTAGTACGCAGCGACGATTGCGATACGCTCGATGTCTGTGCTCCAGTACCGACGTGTAAGGGAGAAAAAAAGTGTGTGTTCGTTTTGGAGGATCGATCGATCACCTCTGCGATGCGGCCGTGCTAATCATCGAGTTGATCCGGGTGGTGGAGGTAGAAGGCTGCGGATGTGGTTCAGTTGCTTCACAGGGATGGGAGAGGGAAGATACTGATCCAAGCATCGTCGGCGGTAAAGAATGTGTACAAACGTACCATCAGTGCCTAGGATCTAGGGACTGATGACTTGGTCGGGGGTTGGTGGACAACCGGACGTTTTGGGTGGGAAGAACTTACGTTGGATTTGGCAGGAAAACGCTGTCATGACATGCAGACTTCAAATTGTCCTTATAGGTAGGTCTTGGCCGAAACCAATTGATTATCTCGTGGGATGTGCTCTTGAAACCCAAAGGTATAATGTTAAACGGACATCTCTGTTACATCCTGTTCCCTCTCTTGTTCGAGTGATGCGACGATCCGCTCCCGTTCCTGAACTGCGATGACCGCTTGCTCGGAAATATTCACCAATTCTCTCAAAGATCCTATGTGACGAACGTGTCAGCCTGCAAAAACATATCATCCACAAAACCGTTTAACTCACGGATTATCCCGAACAACATCGGCATCTGTTGGAGGTGAGAGTCAGCCCACACCGTATCGTAAACCTGACGTGCGCAAGAGTCCCGCAGGATATCCTTCTTGGCGTCGTCAGTCGGTTTCCTTCCATCCATGGCATCTTCGACGAGGCTCCAGACAGACTGATCGACAAACCTCACTTCCTGGGCGAGATGCTGGTCAGAGTCGTCGATGAGTTGCATGGACCGTAACTTCGACCGCATTTCTGTCAAGATCTGTCGCGATAGCTTTTCGCAAACTTCCAGTTGCGATGACCACCGCCAACGGTCATATTGGTCGTGCTGGTCCGGTATGGAAGCCGACTCGGAGGTAACGAAAAGGATAGCGCCGTCGTCGGACATGACACTTGCAGGCAGCAGTTCGTCTCCAACGATGTTGGTTTTCTCGCGTTTGTGCAAGACAAACTTAGTGTCAATCTTGGCTATGTGTTGTACCATTTCGCTGGACTCGACCTTTTTGTGTTCGCGATGCCGCCGTGTTTCATGTCTGGATGAGCTACGGTCGAGTATGGCCTTATATCTAGAAGCGCACGCTTCGGCAACGACTGTACAGAGGTGTTAATGTTGTCACGCTAGAGAACTGAACATATTACCTGAAACGAAACCAGTCATGATACCAGTGCCAATCAAAGCCCATATGGCAAAGATGGAGCGACCAGCTTCCGTAAGCGGTGTCAAGTCCCCATAACCAACCGTAGAAAAAGCAGTAAAGCCTAGTGATCGGTGTTAGTGTAGGCATTTTTCGACGAAATGGGAATGTTGACAAAAGTATATAGATGATTTGTAAGTCCAACCCTCCGTCACTTTGAAGATGGCAGCACCGCCCTGTACAAAATATTCAATAATCGTCCCATTGGATTTACGCCCACTTACCATCCAGAAAACGAGAAAGGCGAGCCAACCTATGGCGGAGCGTATATAATGTGCCTTTTTCTCGGCATCCGCCACGTTTGCATCATAGCCTCCTTCGTCCTCCGAGGAACCCGCCTGCAAACTTCCAGGACCGTCTGACGAACCTGAATTCGGCGTGTCACCATGCTGATTTAGCAGGGGATTGCCACCAGACTCGTACTTGGCGAGGCTCAGGTTTGTAAGAATCGTCGCCATGGCACCCAGCGAGAGATGTGTAGGATGCTCGGCACCACGATGATAAACAGAACGAATCGCGGACAACGAAGGTAAAGTATGGTGTTTGATACTAGCAAAATGGTGACAACCATCCTGATCGTACGTGTCGTGGAAGTCTGCAGGAAGCAAGGTGTTCAAGGGAACACCAGCTTCGAGTGCTGAAGCCTCAAGCTGACAAGGCGAAAGGGCCCACAAATTCAGTTGCATGCCACGCTTACCGCGATTCTGGTTTGTGTTCCTCCTCCCGGTCAACAGGATCCCCCGCTGAACGCGCCAGAAGCAAGAAGTGAGAATTGACCAAAATGTCTTGCGACCGTTAGTCTCCTTAGGGATCCAAATAGGTGCATGTCCTTCGCGTAATCGCCATATGATTGCGTGTTTCCACCGCTTTTCTGCATGTATCCGACGGCGAGTGGCTCGTCCCCTCTCTTTGATCGCAAGAAGCCGCCTCCGATGCCCGAAATCAAGACCTTCTATCACTGTCTCGCGAATATGGCCAACCACGAAAGCCATATTGATCATTCCCAGCGGCGCATAGAAGTAGATAAATATTCTGGAGATTGTGCTGTGCGGGACGATATCTCCAAAGCCAATAGCCACGATGGTTACGATGGTGAAATATAGACTGTTGACGAATGTCAGGTTGAGAAGGAGTGAGGTGATAAGAGCGCCCAGCGCAATATAGCAAAAGAGACCCATGATGATGATGACCAGAGACCGTTGTTTCTGGGTCAATCCGCTCCCTATGATGAATATCAACTAACCAGCCGTCGAAAAAGTGACAACCCGATGACTCACCACTTCGCGTCAAATCGGGTGTTCGGATAAGATCAACGATAAGGGTCACGTTTGTGAACACGGACACAATCGTGGAGCAGAAAGTCGTCCAGAACGCGTGATAGTATGCATAATCGTCCTTTATCGCTGAAAATGTAATGAGAGCAACAATGTTGATGATATCTGGATAGAGTGAAAGAATCAAGAGGCAAAAATGTAGTGGTAAGCTTACCGTGTATGAAGAGGAACAGACTACACAGGATCGTCATCTTCTTGACGCCTCTCTCCAGGAAACGAACGACCAGACATCCGTTAGCGAAAATGATGCAAAGTATACTGAGCGCAATTCCGATGAGGTGCAAGGACGGCTTGGGTTTTGAGGATAAGACGGTGGAGCCGTCAGTTCGGTCATACCAGTCGGCCGTTAGCAACCCAGGTATGTCTAGCAAAATGGAAAACGGGATGGTGATGCCAGATAGAATCGGCAAGATTCGATAGTGGGGTGTTTGTGCTTGGACCCGTTCGTCACTCGGAGAGGGAGGTATAGACGATAACGTTCGGGTAAAACCATATCGTCTGCCGTTGTGTTCCAAGTCCAAATTGTCCTTGCAAGCCGTTCCACGACTCCGCACAGTGACGCCGGCGGCGAGATACTCCTCTTCACCAGGTGTGACTCCCTTCGCTTTCGAGTTCATCGGATAGCCTATTAGTGGTGATAACGAGTAAGAGAAAGGGCATCGCAGGGGCATGGTTGCGCATCCAAATATAATATAACACAGGCATTGGCCTGGAATGACCGCACTAAACCGGACAACCGTGCGGGTTTGAAGCGAGAAAAAGATGGTCCGAGGGTGCAAAACTCTGCCGGGCGCCGATTCTCGGGGGTTCAAGCAGTCCCCAACCAAACGTGCTAGGAAGTATCCCAGCAAAGCACCGTGTGTGTGTGAACACCCTAAACATTTGGAGACGTTTGTGCGATGCGGAAACCTCGTCGCCTGTCAAGAGCATCCAAACGTTTAGAACTGATGATCCGAGGCTAGACCACCACCGACGGCTTACCGCACTCAGTACCGTTTAAATTGTCGCGTCCGGAAGAGAGCGAATTTGCGATGAAGAGACACGTGGTGTGGGGAATGAGCGTGGTATACAGTCTCCAAATAACAACGTAGTCGTATTTCAATGGGAAGCCGACTTGGCACGAGTGCCGGATCCGCCCGAGCGTGTTCGCCTGCAGGATCTGAAACGTTTAGTACTCTCATCAAGTTGGATAGGATAGGATAGAGTGGATTTGCAATACAGAAAAACTCCAGACTGACAAGAATATCGTTCATGTGGGCGTGTTCGCTGCCCGACACCATGCATGGCTCTCGCGCCTTTCTCGCACTGATGCGATTTCGCTTGCGGGTGTAATAGTATTTGAGTAGAACACCGCCGGGTCACGGATTTGAAACACATCACCAAATGCTTGCCAACTGTCCCGGTGGAAACCCACCTTACGACAAATCGATCGGGAGTGGGTCCCATTGAGCTTGGATCTGTCGCACAATCGTATGTCCCACCATCCGGGCGCAGACATGTCTGGGCGGGCGGCCGTGCGTAGCTTTCTCTTGTCCGTTACCCTGATGTAAGATGCACGTGTGCATTTGAGGACCATGATGCCGCGCAAGGAGCTCTTTCCGTGATCCTGCAGGCTGGGGACGAGGTGCAAGGTTTCTATAGGCCAGTGGTGAATATCTCGCGGAAGGGAAAGGAAAAAATTTAGTGGTACCTCGAGACCTCAATGTTGACTGCGTAGATGCCTCATGGCTGCCATAGAAGTCTTAGCGAAAGAAGGTGGTGAACAAGGGTGAGGTGAACGATCGATGTTCGCACGGCATCTCAAACTTGAAATATCCGAGTCGTGATTCATGCACATAAACTGCCCCGATGAGCAGACGCCCTCGGTGTAGGCTTGTTAGTTATCTGAAATCACGCCCATGGACACGGATAGTCGGATAGCTCGAGTCTGAAGATCTGACTGCCAGTGTTTTATGTCATAGTTACTTTCAAGGTTTAGAGTAGTCGAGATACGAGGAATTTTATTGTTGGCGGAGCCAGCCAATCGCTGACTAGTGATTGATCGATTGGTCGGGTCACCGCGCCGTGGAGCCAATCATTCTCCTTCCGTGACCTTGCCATCATGCCCACTGATGCCTATCAGACTGAGCTCCTCGTACAAGCAGAAGAAGTCGGTGCACTCAAGTTTGGCCAGTTCACCCTCAAGTCAGGACGGTACGCACCCCTCGCCAGCTCGGAACCAATCACACTGATAAGGAGTGTTGACGTGTACCGTACACGCACAACTAGGGTCTCGCCGTACTTCTTCAACGCTGGTCTGATGAGCAGCGGAAAGGTCCTCGACACGATCGCAAACGCGTATGCAGCAACGATCGTCGATGCGCTTGACGCGCATATAGTTCCCTCTTTTGACGTCATCTTTGGACCTGCATACAAGGGGATATCGCTCGCAGCTTGCACGGCGCTTGTGCTCAGTGCCAAGTATGGTCAGTCATATGGGTTCGCGTACGATCGCAAGGAAGCAAAGGATCATGGGGAAGGCGGGAAGCTCGTTGGGGTACCCGTGCAAGGGAAAAAGGTACTCATATTAGATGACGTGATGACGGCTGGGACGGCTGTGAGGCTGGCTATCGAGTCCATCCAGGCAGCAGGGGGAAGCGTGGTCGGCGTGGTTCAGTTACTCGACAGGGAGGAAAGAGGTAAGGACGGGGGAAGCGCGGTAGAAGAGGTCGAGGGCATCGTCGGCGGCAGAGGACGGGTGCTGTCGGTGCTAAGGATGAGAACACTAATGGCTTGGTTGGAGGAAAACGGGAAATCAGATATTTTGGGCAGGATGAAAGCATATTGGGATGAGTATGGCTGGAAAGCATAGATCTACAGGCCAAGATACAAGTTCTCGCTGCTATCTCTGCGTTCCGCCCAGATGACGTGCACCCTACTGATTTCCGAGCCGTTGACCTGCACCCCAGTTGTATCCAGTTGGACGAGCGCCGGTGGCCTGCTCGGCACGTTGTCTGGGTGCATGGACTTGATATCCTCCTCTGTTAGTAGCCCGGCGTTCTCCGTCACGCTCACCAAACAAATCTCTCAGCCACCTTGGCGCGAGAGCCAAGCCCGCAAACCTTCCTTGTTCCACGCCTCCAGCTCCGGTGCCTGCACCCCACACCAACCACCACCAGAGATGGCCAACAATCATCCCCGTCACACTTTCTGATGCTCGATCGTTGATGGCGTCTATTGCGAGGAGGGCGTACGGGAAATACTTGACTGGGATGCTGATGAGGCCCATAACGGACGTTTGTGCACCTGGTGGGGCCAATGCACACATCAAGTAGGTAAGACAGTTCAAAAAGGCGTGATCGTGGACCATGGAGCCGAGCGGACGGTTAAGAGCCTGTGGGGGATTTAAGCGGGAACAACAAGGAATGTAATATCAGAGACTGACGATGACCCCAAGAGAGGCAAGGAACAGCTGCCATGCATAGTCTGAGGAACGACGCTCATAGTGCATGGATTCCAGACTATTAGAATTGCGGCTAGCAGAACATCACGTATTGTCAAGTCTGAACCCACGAACAAAACGAAAAAAAGACCGACTATAGCATCACGAGGTGGAACAAATACTCTAGCCTCAATGCTAGTTGGTCGAACGTGAGGTCGAACAACATTGAAGAATCGGCAGCAGCTTACTTCCGAAAAACAAGCTAGTGTAGACTCTCCAGACCTACGTGTCTGTTAGCCATCCAAGGCTCATCAAATAAAAACATGTTGCGACTCGCCTCCCATTTCTTGGTAATGAGAGGTGTTATAAACACCAACTTGTGCATAGGCACGACGCCAATTATGGCGGGCACGGTGATCCCAAGGGACGACAAGACAAGAAAACGCGTTACTGGTGGGATTTTCTTGATCTCTACGATGATTTCCGCCATATTGAGCCGCTGCGGTACAACTTGACAGGCAAAACGTTGTTGTTGTCGTCAGTGCGCCGCACGTGATGCAACCATGTCATTGCATAGCCACAGCTATCACTTTTAAGCTCGGACCTCCAAGAGGGCCATTAATCATTATCCTATGCTCCCTTCCCATGTCCCATAATCGTGTCGAACAAGCTATCCGATGAATTTGAAGGCGCTATTTGCACAACTACCAAAGGAAGACACTCTGGACGAAGAGGAGCGTGCGGGTGCGCCCCTGAGGTTCCGGGCGACACCCCCACAAGACTCACGGCGCCTCAATGGCTCGGAGAAAGTGGGAATTGACGCTGGTGTTCCCCCGCAAGAGGGCGATTCAGAAGCGATAGGTGAAGACGACCTTGATCCGGAACATGACGACAACGATGTCGATTTCGACGACCAGCCAGACGCTAGTCCACGCCGTCCGTGGCGCGTTTTCACTCGAATATTGTCGTCTATAGCTCCTCCCCCAAGTGACGAAGAAGAGATCCAAGCACACATACCTCACTATCGAGTCTTGCCAATACTATCTGGCATTATCATCCCGTTTTGTATTCTGTTGGCTATACCTGGGCTAACGGCCGATTGGCATGTCCAAATTGAAGGTTCTACCATCGTAGCCTCTAAACCTAACCCACCGCTTCTCACCGTCGGAATTGCGCTCAGTATACTTTGCGCAGTCTTGGCTAACGTTTGTTTGGTCTTTCGATTCCTGGAGAGACGTATCAAGACGATGACAATTCTTTGCACTGTATTTCTCTCGATACATGGTAAGCTCATAGTTAAATTTCCGTTTCATGACACTGTCATCCTCTCTAGATATTATCAACACTTCTGCCCTTGCTACATTCGGCGCGACAAAGGGCGACTACACATTCAGCCAGGCATTCTGGATGACCATGTGCTCCACCATTGTAGCGATGTTCACAAATGTGACCCTCATCATCGACCTTATCCGAACACCAGATTTCGCGCAAAGCGGTGTGTTATTGGAATTTCGCCTTTGTGGTGCCTGGTCGGTTGATACTCGGCACAGGGAGCGGGCTCACCCGGAGACAACGGTCGTTGGTCGTCATCATTATCGGCCTCTTTTGCTATATTGCGCTGGGCGCCCTTGTCAACTCACTCCTCCTCGACCTGACATTCATCAATGGTCTATACTTCACTGTCGTGACCATCGAGACTATCGGCTTTGGTGACATTGTCCCGAACGACACAAGCTCTCGAGTGTTTATTTCCTTCTATGCCACGCTGGGCATAATCAACCTGGCTTTCGTGGTTGGTTATGTCCGCGAGACTGTCCTGGAAGGCCTTGATTTCGGGTATCGGAGACGGCTTCTAGCGATCCAAGAGAGGAGACGGGCCGCGCGTCGCTGGAGAGGTGTACAGAAGCGATGGAGACATGCAATCATATGGCGTTTGCGCGAGAGGAATGCACCCGTTTGGATCCCACGGAAGCCGAACCATCACCGGTCTCCTTGGTCAGCTCTTACGTCCTGCTTATGGCGTGCTGAGTGGGAAATACGTTCGACCGGGAGGAGAAACAAACACCAGAGCCACGCCCACCACCATGGGATGCAACTCAACTTGTGGGCCCTTCCGCCGTGCCAGCTGGAGGCCTCAGCGCTCGAAGCCGGTTGCACCCTCGATACCTTGCTTCCTGAAAATTTCTACGATACGTACGACCAGGATGGTTGCAATCATTCTGTTGGCTTTGATCATCGCTCTTTACCCTCTTGGTTCGTGGCTCACCCGGTCTATCATCGTGATAAATATCCTACCGAACCCCTGACACATGGCCGGTTGCGCTCCATGGCCGCGATCATCACAAGGCTGGCCCTCGTCGTGTACGAGTCCAATGGGAATCCCCTTCCTGATGGACATGGTGATCCCTCGCCCGCAGGTTCATCACAGCCTGCCTTGGACAGTTCTGGAAGCCTGCAAACGGGTTCCTCGGAGGTCGGAGGGGACTACCGTGAAGACGTGGAGGATACGGAGAAGAAAGCGTATTACACACGCTCTGGTCTGAGTTGGGGGTGGTTTCTCATTTTCTGGATGGTAAGCATGTATGAAACTGAGCGACACGATTGCCGAGTATGCTTTCAGGGCGGCGCGGCCATCTTCAAAGGAACGGAGGGTTGGACTTATGGGACATCTATATACTTTTGTCGGTATTTCTATTTCCTCAGAGGATTCTTTTCTGATGCCGTCTGACAGGCTTTATTGCCTTTACTACGATTGGCTATGGGGATTTAGTAGTGACTACGCCGGCAGGTCGCTCCGTCTTTGTCGTATGGGCTTTAATTGGCGTTGCGACCATGACGATCTTCATCTCCGGTTAGCATTTAAGTGTCTATCCTTGACGGACAACATTGACTCGCCTTCACGTAGTCGTGTCCGAGGCATATACGTCTCGATACAAGGGCATTCTTGGGCGAAATTCATTCAAACATATCGTTCGTCGATATCGCGACCGTAAGAAGGTCGAGTGGAGCGAACAAGCGCAACGCATTGGCACTTCCACCGGGGTCAAGGTTACACTTCGCGACGCTCTGGAACGCGATATTGTGGAAGATGAATTATCGCCGGTGGGTGCCGCCCCCGATGACATCACACCGGTCGTTGCTACGACTTCGCAAGCCGAGTTCGCGCAGAGGTCGCCGGGAGAGCTTCAGAAACAGATTTTGACGGAGACACGATCGATCCATCGGTACATGCGTTTCTTTGACGAGCATTCTGCCGAGGCGGAGAAGTTCGTTGACGAGTCGGGCTGGCGGCTCATCGATGACGTTATGAGTGGGAGAAAGTTGGCCAAGAGTACAAAGAAAGAAATCTTAAAGGATGCGGATTCCCGTCAGGTGTGTGGCCTTGGGCTGTCGGTTAAGATGGCGGCTTACCTTATTTTCGCCCCTGAACATAGACACTGATGTTGTTAGGCATAGAACGTGAGTCCAACTCGGTAAATGGGTTGTTTTCGCAGGTTGACGCATTTGATATGTAGGATCCCTGAAAGAATTAGTGTGCATCGCTGAGCAGTCGATCGCAGCTATTCGAGAACGGGACCGGATTATTGCCACATTCGAGCGAGAGAGGGAACAGGACGAAGCGGATATCTTGTCTCGTTAACGTTGGGGTTCCAGAGCGCATTTATAGTATTGAGAGGTGGTGCGTGACCTATGGGTGCTCACATGCCGCGTATCTCGTCACTTTCGTTCGACTTGGATATCCCTTTATCATTAGGACTGAATTGGCCAGCCATGCTATTGTCATCCGAGCTTATTCCCGAATACAATGATACACTCGATCCCTAGGGTATGGCATAATAGTATCTATTACCAACCATGAAGGCCAGTACTTCACTCTCGCTAGTCACTAGATGCTGCCCGGTTTCGCCGACTGTCTTAGATCTAATCATTGCTTGTTGTCGGGAACGCCCACAACAATCTCGCCCCCACCACTGCGAAGTGCGCCCGATCGCTCGTTGGTACCACCTTCAAGCGAACCCCAGACTCGCCCATTGCTTCCACCACCTAAATGGTCTGTAATGATCCTAGTGCAAAGCAGATGACATTGGAAGCGCATGGTTGTATCAGTCTATGTAGATAATTGTGTGCGCTCTAATCAGTCGCCACCTAACAAGATAGTGTATTGTAGCAGCGTATTTGCGAAGTCCGGCAACTTTTGAAGTCCGTCGGAATCGTTCTCTTCGCTTCCTTGACTCCCGATCGAGCCCCAAAATAATGCCCCGACCAGCCATCCGAGCGCTCCTCATCGACATTTCCGGGACACTTCTTATAGGACCGTCACCGATTCCTGGCGCGGCACAGGCACTCGCCGCACTTCGTGCCGCCCGCATTCCTTTTCGTCTTTGCAGCAACACCAGCAAAGAATCGAGCAAAGCTGTCCACGAACGAATGCGGGCTGCGGGGCTCGACGTACGCCGAGAGGAGCTGTGGACGAGCGTCGGCGCGCTCAAGGCCATGCTGAAAAAACTTGGCGCAAAGAGGCAAGCATAGCATTCGTGGTCGCGTTGTTTCGCCGTCTGACGAGCTGGAACATCGGGCCTCTGCATATCGCGATCGGGGTCTTTGGAACGATCGTGGTTTAGGCCGTACATGCTCCTCTCGAAATCTGCGCTGGAAGAATGCGCGGACGACTCTGTCGGCCACGCCGTCAGAGCCCGCGATGACCCCTCGTCCTCAACGACACCCTACGACGCCGTCGTCGTCGGACTCGTACCGCCCCTGCTCGACTACGCACATCTCAACACCGCGTTTCGGATTCTCATCGGCGAAAACGGACCCCCGGATATCGCCGCCTCTCGTTCCGACCGGGAGTCGGACACGAAAGCCCGAGCCCGTCCACCTCTCGTCGCGCTCCACAAGGCGCGCTACCTCGAAGCCCCCGACCACGCACTTTCCCTCGGCCCAGGCCCGTTTGTCCACGCCCTCGAATGCGCCGCCCAGATCACGGCGACGGTCGTG
>JBBPJX010000743.1:0-11657 GCA_038088955.1 Neotropicomus parvogracilis | reverse complement strand
CTGCAAGATAGCGTGGTGGGCGGGTGCGAAAAGAGTGTATTGAGGGCTACGAATACGGATAGATACGACTACCGGGATGGAGGAAGATGAGAGGTGAACTTATTCTGCTTCACACGCGCAGACTAAAACTTGCACAGCGGCTCGTGCCTCGTCTAGCGCAGGTAATCAACACCGTCAATTCGACGGGATCGGCGTCATCCCCTGGGCGCATCTCGCATCAGGCGACCTCGCTCACCTGCTTGGCACCGAGACTGCCGGACTGGCCTCTGCCCAAGGCACCATCTTTGAAAGTGAGCACTCGGAAGAGGACAAACTATCCTCTCCAAGTCTCGTTCTAAGTCGTCCTCGGCGACGCGGTGGATTCGGGTGGTATGTTGTGCTCGGAATGGTGTAGACAATCTAGGTGCACTGTTCGTCGAGCGATTGCGTTCCTCGTGCTGACTCGCTCGGTTGCCAGCTTGTGACTTTGTATCGACTCGTTTCGAGTCGCGACGCGCGCCGCTCGTTGCGCCATTCATTTCCCTTTGTCTCCCTGCCCTCTGGACGCCGTCGCCATCGCCATGGCACATCCGATCATGTTCATTGACTCCCAACTCGACCTGCCTACCCATCTGCTTTCCTCGGCCTCTGGCTCGACCTAGCGCGTTCGCATCGGCATTGTGCTTGTCCCTGTCGTCTCTAGGGTACTCCTGGACACTATGGACATCACCCTGTACGTTTGCTTCGCGTCTTGGTTTGTTCAGCTCGTTCTGAGCTCCTGGAGGTGGGTCTTCCTCCTCCTGACCTTCCGAGCGCTCTCTGACGCGCCCTGACGTGTTCTGCGGTTTCTTCCGCCACTGCTCGTCGTCCTCGATGGTTCTTGACACAATCGACGCGTCCGCTTCGTCATTCGGCGACCTGGACCTTGTCGGCGAGTCCTCCTCACCCTCCTGCTCTAACGGTTCACGAGATTGTTCCGACGCGTTTCGGCAAGTCCCTGGGGTCCTCATTGGTCCTGGACGCTCCAGTCACTGCTTCCCCGGTGTCTCTGGTAGACGCGCCGTCGACGACCGCCAACCTTCCCTTCTTCCCCTCGAGCTCGACGTACGGGGATCTGCGTTTTGCACATCATGTGGCTCTGGTGGTACTGGTGAGTCCTATGTGACGTTCTCGGATCGTTCTTGACGCTGATGGGTCTTCTTCGTAGCTAACAACCTCAGCTCGAGTCGCTTTGACTCGACACTGGCGCCATTCGTCGTGCTGTCGCTGCTACTTCCTCCTCAGCCCTCGACATCGTCTCCACATCCCTGAACCACCCGCTGCATCCGCGTCTTCGTGTGCGACGCGTCTGTTCCGTTCGCTGGCCGACCTTGAACTTGACCTCTTCGACGTCGTCCATCTCCATTCGTTTAATCCTGTCTACGCTCGCTCCCGACACCTCTAACCGACCTGTTTCAACCTCTGTCTCTGCCTCTGCCTCTGCCTCTGCACCGCGCCTTCGACCACTCTTAGCTTCGTCTGTGGGCCCTGTGGGTGTGTTGTCAGAATGACGCTCATCGTAACCCGTCGCGTCTGCAAGAACTTCAGACGGTCTTGATTCGTCTCCGCCTTTTGTGGCCGTGCAGCACGCTTGGTGCGCCCGCGTTGATCGTCGACTCGCCGTGGTCTGGCGGTCCGTTCGTGGGTGGTGGTTGAATCAAATGGATTTCAGTAGATGCGCAACAAGGGGAGCACGTATGATAACAGTTGATATGCATCTATTTCGGTACATCTAGGGAAGAGCAACACGCAAATGACAGATCTATGGAGAACATGCAAGTAGACGTGATTATATCCAGGTATAAAAGGCCGACATGGATCACTAAATCATGTTCTACGGAGATCGGCGGACAAATGACCCCCTCGTTCGGTCGACTAAGGTAGATTAAATATCTACTATTTCTGCCATTTTCTACTCACAAGCACCGTCACCCATTCTGGACATCATCGCTGTGCCATTATTTCCGGTCGTCCATTTTTCACTGGGGCTGACGCCTCGCCTACGAGAGTCGATCGACTCCGAGTCATCAAGTCGGTGGCAATGCCGGTTGCCGAATTCAACCTGACACGGACAAACCCACTGATGCCCATCATGATCCCTCTGCAACAAACATTCCGGGACGGTCTATCCGGGGAGTCGTTCAAAACAATTCTGCAGAAGATATTGATATTATGATAATATCATTGCGGCGATCGTCCGATCCGGACGAAAAAAAAAAAAAAAAAAAAAAAAAAACGGGGCAGAGTCGTCTTCCGCCAACTGCCACTGCCAGCCCGAGCCTGAGTGTATACATATCAGCCCTAGTTAGTACTTCTCCGGTCGACAAAACAGACGGACGGGCTACGTCCGCGCCGCCGGGTTTCTTTGCACGGCTCGCGCGTCGTGCGGCGTAGACACAACCTCCAAGAGGACGTCGTCGACGGCCACGGCCCGGGGGTGCGGTGTGAGCTGGGGATTCGGACCCGCGATGTTATCAGACGTCCTTTACCGAGATATGCGATATGCCCACGACTCGGACATACCGTACCGCAAAATCCGGGCCGCCAGACAATGATCGTCCCCTCTTGTAAGACACGTCACGTCGTTCTAGCAAAAAGTTCCGATGCCGCTCGCAATGATCGCCGAGATCGAGGATACCCCCATCGTCGACGAGCAGCGTTACGACGTGGCAAAGATCAAAGGGGTCACCCCAATCGGAATGCTTCTCGTCGTCGGAATCGTCAACGACATCCGTTCGTCGGCGTCTGATCGACCATACCCGCGACGCCGACGTACATACTTCAAGGCCCAACTCACACGCGACGCGCCAGACTCGTTCGACGAAACCAAAACGCGTCGTTATTACAGCAGAGCACGAACAACGAACAACAAAGGATAGCATTATTTACCTAAACAACCAGCGCGCCGACACGTCACACGACGCGTCCCTCACGTCCAGCCCACCCACCCCACACCGATCACATCTGCAAAAAAAAAAAAACGCCCGAGTGAGCAAGCGTACGACACGTGCGAATCGCGAGTCACACTCACCAACCACATCCAAAACGCCTCCATCCAATTCTTTGGCGGTGGATCATCGTATCTGTCGACGCCAGGCGCGGTCGGTCAGTATCCTCCCCCAAAACACGCACACAACACGGCACGTCACGCACGTCATTGCATCAAACTCGGCCACGTCCGACACAAAGTCCATCTCCTCTGGTGGAATGCTCCTTCGTATGCGCATGACCAGTCTGGCACCGATGTAGAGCACGGGGAAGAACATGATTGGGAGGTAGTCGGTGACGAAGGTGGCGGCGGACCAGTTGCCTTTGAGGAAGACTTGCCATGCGCTAAACTGGTAGTGGCAAACCGGGTGGGATGGCGAGGGCGAGGGTGAGGGCGATGAGTAAGCGTCAGTTTGACAAGCACACCGCAGGTCAGAAGAAAGAAAAAGGACACGCACGAAGAGAACGAACGCAGACCCGCAGACGCACCACCACCCTGCAAACGGCTGCACTCTCGGTGCGAATGGAAGCGTCTTCCTGTCGATGCCCTGCGCCTTCATGCCCTTGTAGAATCTGAGGTAGGTCACACCAATGCCAAACCATGTGATCAGGCCAGAGGTGGCGGTAAAGTTGGTGAGCCAGGTGAAGACGATGCCAGAGCTGTTCCCGAGGGTCATGTAGGCGAGGAACGCAAAGCAGGCGCAGGTTCCGACGGCGACGTAGGGTAGCCCGGAGCGCGTCGTGCGGCTAAAAATCTTTGGTGCACTGCCAGATACTGCGAGACCGTCTAATGGGCGACGTGTGAGCCACGAATGCGACCGCTCAAGGATGGCATGCTTACATAAACTGCGTGATGCGAGGTAGAGGTCACTCGAACTGGCAGACCAGGCAGAGGTTAGAATGGCAGCATTGATGATCTACGAGAGGTCTCAACACCCGACGAGGAGATGCTCCGCACTGTGACCTACCGAGGGCAAAACCTTGATGCCAGCTTCGTTAAAAGCAATGACGAAAGGGGATGCAGAGGCGTTGGAGGAGTTGAGGTTCAACAACGGGTTATTTGAAGGGACGAGCAAGCCGATGATGAACACGCCTCCGATATAAAATACCAAGACTCGGAAGTAGACTCTCCTTATTGCTTTGGGAATGTTGCGACGGGGATTCCTTGCTTCGGCGGCTGCCATCTGGTAATAGTTTAGGCGAGGGAGAAAAGAACGGTGATGAGAACGAACCGCCACTGCCTCGGTTCCGAGGTAGGAGAAGGCAGCTTGGGTAGCGACGCTGCAAGTGCCCAGGAAGTGACCTTTGGGCCCTTTGATTCCGTAGTAGTCCGTGAACGGACCCGGGTTCTTCCAGTACCGGAAACCGATGCGATCGTGCTTTGGACCCCCACCCAAATCGACGACGATGCCGAGGATGATCATGCCCGTTATTGTGATGACTTTGATCGAGCTAGAAATGGAATTGTGAGTAAAGCAAGTGGATGTGAGCTGGACTCCAGGATTGACCTGAACCAGAATTCTGCCTCTCCGTATGCGCCTATGCACGATCGTGAGAGAGAATAAAGGGATAAGGAAGGAATGCTTGCCGACGCCGAGAGCATTGATCCCGATGGCAACGACCAAGCACATGGTGATCCAGACGGCCGGACTGGTCTTCTGGTCCCAAAAACTGATGATGGCTGCCGCTGCAGACAATTCGGCTACAAGGCAGGCATTGAGTAACATTGAAAGGAATTTCATATTTGACGATACGAACCGGGCAGGGTCAGCTGTAACGCAAGGGTGAGTTTGAGCGCTAGATTTGACCCTGAATCGAACTGACCGTCCAGCCGTACCAATAATTCCAACCGGTTGCAAAAGCATAGGCGGGGTCAATGAATCGCTCTGCGAGTTTGATGAAGCCGCCAGGGAGGGGTAGAAAGGCAACCATTTCACCAAGTGAGAGCTACAAGGAGTGATGAGATGATGAATGGCTGCAAGTGGAAACAGGGAGACCATGGTAGCGAAACAAATGGATCCTATGAACAGGTAGCCCAAGAGGATGCCGAGGGGGCCACCGTTCATGAGGGAGGACGCGGTACCGAGGAAGAGACCGGTGCCGATGACACCGCCGATACTGAGAGCGAGGGTCAGGTGTTGTGGTGGAACGGACGGCTGGATGGACAAGTACCTGATCATGGCGACATGGCGGTTCTTGAGCTTACGATGGAGGGTGGTGTGAGCCTGGGGGAACACTTTTTGACCCTCTACGGACTTGACGTCGGTGTCGTAGGGGTGTTTATTTTCGCTGCTGCCATAGTCGAAAGGCATGGTGAACGAGAAGGAAGAGGTGCGGTGCGAGAGCGGGGAAGGCTAAATAGTCCCCAGAAGTGCATCGCCGTGATGTGCCGGTAAGGGGGGTTCCTGGAGGCAGCACGCGGGTCAGACTAATTACCCACCTCTCCATCATGATGTGGGACCGAAAACGGCAAGGACGATATGGTCAACCCACAGCCAGCTTCATGTGACACCCGACGTGGAGCCAAATCAAATCCACTCGCTATTTTCATCATTCCCACTGCTCAATCAAGACCCGATCCGCAACGCCGGGACTCCATTTGACACGGTTCAAGAACCGCATGAAGAACGTGTACGTGGTAGGGCTGCCGAGGAACATGTGTGGGAGCGACCCTGTAATATACTCCCAGTGGTGGCGAAGTGGGGACCGCTTATGTCAGTGGCTCTCGACATTCCATCTGTTTTTCTATAGGCAAGTGCGAGTTCCGATTGGAGGATGGCGGGTTTAGCGACACTATGTCCAAGTTCAGAACTCGGGTACACTGGAGTCGCCGTCGACCTCGGAAGTACCATTCTGTAACGATTGGACCGCCGCACTCGACCACCAAGCAAAAAGGCCCATCGGCGTGATCCAGTTTCACGGACGGTATAACGGGAACCAAGTAACCCCCATCCGACACTCTCTGGCAACGATCAATCTCCGCGACCGAAACAAGCAACCAGGTTGCTTACTTAAACGGGGCATCCATCGTTGGTTGGTATCGACTTTATGGCATCCTCCGATACCGTCTCGCTTCTTCGCGACGTCGACGTCTTCATATTCGATGCGCTCGGAACGACCGTCGATTGGTTCACCACCGTGACCCGCCAAGTCGCCCGCCTGACCGACACCGCGCGTTATCATCACGACCGAGGTGCGCGCGCAGACGCTTTCACTACCACCTGCGACGTACCACTCAGACCGAGATGCCGCCGAGTTTGCACACGAATGGAGGCAAGGATATCTCGCACACATGTACGTCGCGTCCAACTCGACCGGCCTGTCGTTCATATTCTCTTTATGGATTCGCAGACGCGCCGTGAACGAGGGCAGCCAGGGGAGCCTCAACCTCGACGTCGTCCATCGCAAGGTACGTCCCTCGCCGATCTCACGCACTCAGATCAACCGTCGAATCCCTACGTAGATCCTGGACGAAATGCTTGCCTCTGCCCGGTGGTCCCACCTCGCAACCCTTTGGGACGCCCCCGCACGCAGCGCGCTGGTACAAGTATGGCACGACCTCGACGGTAAGTAAGCCGCGCCTCACGTCGCGCGAAATCGAAAGAAACGGGCGACATGGCAGCATACGAGGACGTTCTCCCGGGTCTTTCCAAGCTGAGAGAGTACGCGACGGTCGTCACCCTCTCCAACGCCAACTTTCGGCTCTTGGTCGACATGGTGCGTCACGTAGCGGACGGCGACTCGCTCGGAAACTGACCCCCACCCCGCCCAGTCAAAGAACAGGTCCCTCCCGTGGGACGGCATCCTCTCCACCGAATTCTTTGGCGTATACAAACCGTACGTTGCCAGCGCTGCCACCAGCGAGATCGATACGATACGAGCTGACCCGCAATGCGATACATAGGTCCAAAGAAGCGTACGTCGCCGCGTCCTACCACCTCGGCGTTCCGCCGGACCGCATCGCCATGGTCGCAGCCCACAAGTGGGACCTCGAAGGTGCGACGCGGGCCGGGCTCAAGACGATCTATGTCCCGCGCCCCGCCGAGGATGCACCCGAGGTGAAAGCGCACGTGCGGAGCGGGGCTGAAGGTGGGGACGTGGACGTGGTTATCAGGGACTTTATAGAGTTGGCGGCGCTCGTGGCCGAAGCGAAGAAATAGTCGCGTGCGAGAAGAGCTTGAGAGCGGAGGCTCGTCCAGATGTTCCGAACGTTGTCAGATGAATTTGCACGGTGGGATGTACATCATAGGTTGACTGGGGAATGTTTGGCAATCGACAAGGGCAACGAGGCACTCGTTGACAGCGAAAATATAAACATTGGTTTGCATCGAAACGTTTTATATCGTCCAATGTGGGCGTGTGATCTAGAGGGAGTACCCAAGCTGGATACAGTGCAAGCATGACTTGCTCTATTCCCACCGCGAACGTTGCTGCGCGCACTATGGCCCTCGTGCATGATCTTCATTGCAGTTCTCGACATCGTGACTTTCCTTTCACGCGCTCAGCGGAAGTAGTAGAATACAATGGGAAAACCATCACTTTATTTCATTCAAGATATAGTGGTAGTCAAGCGACTTCAATGATACCGCACAGACAGCTCTCGTCAGCAAACTGGACGATACGAAGCGTGACGGGTTGCTGCACAGACACAATCACGGCCTCGTTCTTCGGGCAATGGCCTTGGTGGCAAAGAGGTCTCTGGCGAAGGGATTCGTCCCAACAACCTCTCCCCCGTCTGCTACACCAGCAACAACTCCGCGGAGAAGAGAGACAAAGTCGGGTCTGAATTACGGTCGAGGAAACCCTCCGAGGGAGTAAATTACGGGACCTTTGAAGTGGTTAACGGTGAAGATGAGATATCCCGCTATCGATCGCGTCGGCATTGAACGATGGCTGCGTCTTCGTCACGATCGCGATCGATGGTGAACTCAATGTTGCCAAGGTGGAGAATGGTTGCAACGAGCTGACATGTTTGAGCAACACGTCGCTTAGAGTGCCCAACGGACTTGAGGGCTAGTTTAAGTTGTTTGAAGCGATTGGCGTCGTCGTCACAAACACTGTTGCCGCGAGCGCAGACACCAGCGCACTGGCCAGGAAAAGGGTACCGTATCTTGTCGGAGAGGTGAAGATGTTGGCGTTCTTCTGGCGATGCACCGGCCATTAGATAGTAAAAGATGTCGAAATTCCGCTCTCCCCGATGTTGCAGTCGCCGCTCGGTTGCGTTCGAGATGGTAGTCAAGCGACTTGATGCCGCACAAACGGCCCTTGTCGGTGAACTGGAGCTCTCCGTACTTTCCAAAGCGGGAAGCGTTCGGATTGAAGAGTGTACGGGGTTTCCAAAGGACTCGGTGATGCTGCAGGCACCCGGCTCGCGAGCTTGGTGCCTTTCTTTCCTGGATTGGAAACAGAAAGCTCGAGAAGTGCCTTAATTGCGAGGCGCCGGCTTTCTGACTTTTCACTGCCAGTCTCGCTGCTAGAGAGGAATCCGGCGTTCATAAACTACGGAGAGAACGTACCTGGTGACGAGAGACTGGTCTTGAGCAGTTTCATATGATAATAGGCATTGTTTGCAGGGGAGTCTTGCGCTCCGCCGTATCCCAGTACTATGCGGC
The DNA here is from genome assembly GCA_038088955.1 of Neotropicomus parvogracilis. NCBI lineage: Eukaryota > Fungi > Basidiomycota > Agaricomycetes > Boletales > Boletaceae > Neotropicomus > Neotropicomus parvogracilis. The sequence continues at coordinate 3,039 of JBBPJX010000743.1, read as the reverse complement.
GTAAACAGAGCCAGCGTTTGAAGAAACGGCGACGAGGGAGGAAGATCCAATGGTGGTGTAGCGCTGATGACATAATATGGCATGGGAATTTGTGCTCAAAAAAGGAATGTCAATCTACCTGTCAATGTTTTTATTAAGGCCCTAACAGAACGTTCCGATAGACCTCTCCAAGGCTCTTGTAACATCATCGCCCGTCATCTTCGTGGTGGTCGTAATCTTACCACGCCTACACTGGTGTCGTCGCCATGCCATGCCATGCCATTGGCAACGCGCGCACTTTCATCCCCTTGTTGTCGTCGGCGTTGCAGCCTCGGATGTCTTCGTTGAATTTATGAGGGTCTAACTTACATGACGTCACCCAGGGGACCCAATCACACGACGACGACAATGCGCGCCAACAACCAGCACCACAGCACCACGACGACAACGGCGACAGTCGTACGCCCTTCCGTCATCTCGTGCGCCGTCTTATCATCGTACGCTGTCGTCTCACGCTCCGGTCGTCTCGCCGTCGCCTGGCACGCCCTCTCATCGCCGCAGTGCATGGCCAGTGCCACGGCGGGACGGCGATGACGTGCGCGCAGCTGATACCATCGCAAGGCGACTACGACAGTAATACCGTACGTATGGCTGGTGCAGTATCTGCCCGGGTAGGGGGACCGACCTGCACCCGCACTCACCCTAGTACCCTACCCAGTACCCGGGTTACCCCTGCCCCTACCCATCCCTATACGGAGTCGCTTTGGGCTTTGAAACTGACGACCAAGAGCGGCCGTGGATAGTTGGGCCTTTCGAGTACTTGTAGGTGGGACCATTTCAAACAACGAGGACGAATTAAGAGATCACAAAACAAAGCCCTAATAAGGGCACGAATTGGGAAAGCTGCGTATGCCGAGGCCTCGTAAGGAGCTGGCTGGAGGAGCGTGTACCTCGTTCCTGCCGCATGAGAAGCCCGCGAGGTCGCGTTGAAGCGCTAGGAACTCCCAGAGGTTGAACCGAGATCGTCTATTTTTTGAACACGGGAGGTCCGGGACCTAAGAGGCCAAAAAGATGTGGCATAACTAACCCACCCGTTAGGTCCTTGTCGATACCGAGGAGGTGCTGCCTTGAGTGTGTAGTCCTTGGTCCCGTTTTACCGGCACGAGCAGTCGTCCAGACTATATGCTCGTTTCGTCACTCTCCTCTTTGCATGCCCCGGGTATTTCCCGTCTTCGTCCAGCTCGACGGAGAAACCTCCCATTTCATCGCGTACTGTATGACCCACCCATTACCATCATACTCGCCGACGATATCCTGGCATCAGCATCCTCTCCCTCCCTCCCCGACATCGAGGATCATACCGCAAAGATAATTTCTGTCTCGTCATTGTCGGGTCTTGCCAAGACAAAGGCAACGTTTATTGTATACTCGCCACTCACACACATTGGCCAAGACGCTCACCATTTATTTAGGGGCTCTCTATACTACCTTGATCTCGGCCCTGGGTTGGCGCCGGGCATCATCGCATACTATGTCAAAGAGGAACGTCAACTACTTTGAAGTGGGATTAACCCCAGATGAATTTGCGCTCAGAGTTTTGGTTCACTGACAAGCCATGAAACCTGTTCGTGCCCCCAGCAGATCGAACCTTTGGAAACGTTTGTATAATTTGATTCTACTTCGCTTTGGAAAACACAGCTCCAGTTCACCGACGGGGCTGTTTGTGCGGTATCAAGTCGCTTGACTACTACTGTATCTCGAATGCAATAAAGTAATATTCTACTACCCTGCTGAGCGCGTAAAAGCAACGGAGATCGCAGTGTGCACAACGAGGGCCATACTAGTGCGCGCAACAATGATTGCGGTGGGAATAAATGTACATTTGTGACGCCATTACGATGTACACTCACGAACGCGGTTGCAGTGAGCCTTGCCCTTATTTTCGATCACATCTCTGACAGCAACATGTCTCAGGGTGATTATGCGCTCCAGCGTTGGGCATTCAAAGAACGATCATCAATGATGACAACACAATCGCTGGCACTGAGGCGTAAAGGAACTGCAAAAGACCTAATGAAACACCGCATCCTTGACTGCCCGCATTACGAGAGGGAACAAAATTTCACAACCAGGCTGATCCACGGCTGTATAATGAAGCCCGTGCGTCCCAGAGACGAACCGTTGCGATGCTCAGTGCTCACCAGCTGTCCAAAAAATGCATTGCATGACATACATATGGTCTTTGTTCTCCCTATTCCTCGATGGCTACGGAACACTCCAGCGATAGATAGATTTTGCAGAAGGCAGATGCCCATCCGGTCAACAACGTTGACCCGCGGGCATTGATATGGGAGGGGGGGAAGGGGGGAGCTAGCGTGAGTCTGGATTGGAATATTGCCGTCGCTGATCACTGACACACACAGACTTACAAAGAACTATGACAGCCTTACATGCCCCGATGCCGCTCCTCATGCCAAGAGCTTTGCCACAAATCAAATGTGACGATTTGGAAACAAACCTGTGTCCGATGCTGCATAAAAGGGACCCAGTTCCAACCACGGACTTCAGCAAAACCACCCGTTTGCATACTTCTCAAATCCGATCATGCAGTTCTCTCCTATTCTTCTCGTTCTTGCTGCCGCCACTGCGGTCATCGCCTCTCCAGTGCGTTTTCGCTCACTTCGCGACTGTGTTTGGCTGAATTGACCTGGGGTTGCGAAGGCACCTAACATTGATCTCGCGAGGCGCGTTCCGGAAGCTCTCGCGGATGTAGAAGGCGTATGTTTTGAACTCTCGCTCCACCGCGTCACTATCATTTTGCTTACACTGTCATATAGCGTCAATTTAATCCTCCCGGCTGGAAGCGCGACATAGAAGACGTATGTTTTGAACTCTCGCTCCGTCGTGCCGCTATCATTTTGCTTACACTGTCATATAGCGTCAATTTAGTCCTCCCGGCTGGAAGCGTGACATAGAAGACGTATGTTTTGAACTCTCGCTCCGTCGTGCCGCTATCATTTTGCTTACACTGTCATATAGCGTCAATTTAGTCCTCCCGGC
>JBBPJX010000742.1:0-11660 GCA_038088955.1 Neotropicomus parvogracilis | reverse complement strand
GTCATTAGATGTTTGTGTTGTTTTATGGTTAATGGTGGTATTACGTCATCTGGTGACCGTGGTGGATTATAGTAGTGGCTATGCTCTATGTGGCTGTGCCATGCTGGTGTCTCAGGGGTCCATGCGTGGGAATGTAATGGGTGTCCGGGGTCCTGGGACTAGCCATGGTTTGGTTATGCGTCTAGCATAAGAGTTATGCATCTAGCATAAGTGTAGCCTTGGAGCAAGCATTAGTCCAGTTATGCCTTGGTGTAGCCTTTTGTGTGTAGTGGCGTCTAGCCTCTAGGTGTAGGCATCTAGCCTTGGGTCTAGCCTGTGTAGAGCCGTCATGTAATGCTGTCTAGGCATGGAAAGAAAAGAAATAAAGTTCTACTCATAATTCTACTCATAATTCTACTCATAATGTTCATGCAAATATGATGCTTATCACATCGTGCTTTGTCAGCACCTGTAACAGCTACTGCTTCCAGTACTCAAGTGTAGCGCTTTCCTCATGTGTGATTGCTAGTGTTTCAGTATTGGCCTCTTGTCTAGGCTTTCTGTAGGGCTTGGTGTGAGCATCTAGTGACCGTCCATAACAGCATGGACATCATCCTTCCACTCCAGTGATGATGTGATGATGCAACAATGACAGCAACAACAACAATGTGATATGACAGTGATGCTATGACATGACAGTGACAGTGACAGTAATCATGATGCAACAACAATGTGATGATGATGTGACAATACAGGAATGGGGCTGGCCAATGCCATCATACTACTACAACATCAATGGCACAGGCATGGTCCTACCACCCCAACAACAACAACAGCAACACAATGTGGTATTGATGCAAGGACAGGACTGACCAATCCCACTACAATGTCAATAGTGTAGGTACAGTGACTCCAAAAACTGGCCCAATGTTTGACACTTATGCAGTACACTTTGCACCCTGCAGGCACCTGTGGGAATTTTGCTTAGGTTTGGTGAGACAAAACATAGTACTGACCCTTGGCTACAAATCAACCCTTTGGTCACATGATTTGGGCCACAAACAGTGGAGATATGTCCATTTCAAAATGAACACCTCATTGGGCTGCTTTTTGTACTTTTATTTTCAGGATATTTTTAGTACTTGATATAGTCTCCTTTTGCCTTGAGCACTGCCTCAACCCTTCCAGGCATACTTTCAATCAACTTCTGACACTCTTCAGCTGGTATCTTGTCCCACTGATCCTAAACTCTTTTCCACAACTCCTCCATACCCTTAGAGGGGTATTATACAGTACTCGACAAGTTTTTTTTTGAGGTACCACCAGAGATGTTCAATGGGGTTGAGGTCAGGAGACTGTACTGGCCATATCATAGTTCTGAAATCTTGCTGCCCCAACCACTCCTTGACCTTTTTACAAGTATGTTTGAGGTCATTGTTCTGCTAAAAGATGATATCAGGAGGATTGAGATCATGAAACTCCATGGTTTCCATCAATTCATCCTCCAAAATTTGAAGGTAAAGATCTCCATCCATCCTACCATCAATCTTGGCAGCATAACCAATTTCCTCCCAAGTCATACAACTCCAAATTATGATGGAACCTCCACCAAACTTGATGATTTCTTTTCCAGGCCTGGGTGCTCTTGGAAGGATAGTCTGGATATAGTAGCACAACTTAAGTGAAGATCACTTGCAATTGTATGAGCTGAGTGGCCTGGATCAAGTTGTGCAAGAATGGTAGCCTTTTGATCAATAGAGAGAGATTGCATGATGGTAAAGGTATGAAATGAAGATGTGTGGGAATGTTTTTAAACTCAAACATACCATTTAGATGTATTAAATTGTTTATAGCACCAAACAATACCAAATATTGCATGATTTGAATAAGTTCTTAGTGTTCAAATCAAAAGTACAAAAAGCGGCCCAATGAGGTGTTCATTTTGAAATGGACATATCTCCACCATTTGTGGGCAAAATCACGTGACCCAAGGGTTGATTTGTAGCCAAGGGTCAGTACTATGTTTTGTCTCACTAAACCTAAACGAAATTCCCACAGGTGCCTGCAGGGTGTGAAGTGTACTACATAAGTGTCAAATATTGGGCTGGTTTTTGGAGTCACTGTACTTGTAAAAAGGTCAAGAAGTGGCTGGAGCAGCAAGATTTCAGGACTATGATATGGCCAGCATAATCTCCTGACCTCAACCCCATTGAACATCTCTGGTGGTACCTCAAAAAAAAGCTTGCTGAGTATAATATATACCCCCTCTAAGGGTATGGAAGAGTTGTGGAAGAGAGTTCAGGATCAGTGGGACAAGATACTAGCTGAAGAGAGTCAGAAGTTGATTGAAAGTATGCCTAGGAGGGTTGAGGCAGTGCTCAAAGCAAAAGGAGGCTATACCAAGTACTAAAAATACCCTGAAAAGAAAAGTACAAAAAGTGGCCCAATGAGGTCTTCATTTTGAAATGGACATATCTCCACTGTTTGTGGGCCAAATCACGTGACCAAAGGGTTGATTTGTAGCCAAGGGTCAGTACTATATTTTGTCTCACCAAACCTAAGCGAAATTCCCACAGGTGCCTGCAGGATGTGAAGTGCACTGCATAAGTGTCAAATATTGGACTGGTTTTTGAAGTCACTATACATATGTGCTCAGTGCTATTCCAGTGATGACAATGATGCAATGTGGGAGTTGATGCAGGGACAGGCCTAATGGAATGACAGTATTTGACATATATGTAGTACTTTGGTTAATGGTCAGTCCAGTCTGCTGACTAATCAGTCAGTCAGTCTGGTCTAGGATAAGGCTACTACACTTATCCTAATGACCTTAACCTAATGGTCAGACTGGTCAATCAATACAGTCAATCAGTATGGTCAGTCAGTTCAGCCAGTCAGTTCGGTCTAGGATAAGGCTACTATGTACACTTATCCTAATGACTCAATACTAATGTCAACTGAAACAACCCTAAGCATCAAGCCTTAGGTTGCTGCACTAGGGACTTACTAGGAGTTTAGGGGCTAGGAGAGAGCTGAGGGGAAATCTCCAAGAGAACCAGACTAAGGGTTCTTGAAGTGGCACTGGGCCTTTATATACTACTCTACCTGTATGTACATGTTTGTACCTACTTCTAAATAGAGATGCCTCGTGTTCTACATGAGGCTGTTACAGTTGAGTAACATCCACCCACTCATCCCTATTCACTACCTATACCTTTCATACTATGTACACTTGCATATGTACTTGCTCAGCTTACAAGGTATAACCACACACTCATTGGTGTAGAACTAGCATCACCTTTACTCAGGACTACCTTCTTTACGGACCTATTAGTTAGATTAGCTTACAGATTATGTACCTAGAAATGTCCCTAAGCTAATATTACACCATAGCTCATGTCTATGCAATCTACGGTTCTAGCCCATCTCTGTTCCTTGCTTGGTGGTAGCCCAAGGAGACTATACATACTTGCTCTTCACTAGGTGGTAGCCCTAGGAAGCCCTCACTCATCTTGCTTGGTGGTAGCCCAAGGAGATTCACTTTGGACACTTGCAAGTGTAACAAAAGAACTAGCTTGTCATCCTAGCTTCAGCCTATTTAGGGAAGCTCACCATTATGGACCAACCCAGGAGACCCAGAGGGATATGACCACCCTCTCGCACCCCATCCCCCACACCTTCACCCAGACAAATCACTAGATCATCTGTGACCCTTCCCTCCACCAGCTCCGACCCACGAGCAGCTACTGGATCACCGTTTCCCCCTAGATAATGTATCTACATATGTACATAGCTCCAAAACACCAGACCCCCACCCCCACACCTAGAGAACCCTCCCCCATCAGAACCGATCCCCCCAGTCCCCCATTCTCCCCTTTTCCACCACCCACTCTGGTTGTGCTGCTCCCAGTTATGTCCACCAGACCCACAAAACTAAGGGCAGAGTTGCCTGAAGACTTTACAGGAAATTCTGAGGATTCAATATGATGGATCAAGATGATAAAAGCCTATTTTACAGTAAACCACACCCTCTACAATGATGACAACAAGGTTCTCACTATGCTGAACAAGATGAACAAAGGGCAAGGAGCCCAGTTCTTAGAGATGTGGTATGACAAGATTGACGACACCACCATATGTAACTGCAGGAGAAAAGACGTTTGACAAACTCATGGATGAGTTTCAGAAAACCTTTCATCCATTCAACCAACAGGCCACTGCCAGGAGAACCCTCACTGGGTTAAGGCAACATATTGAGAGAAAGGATGGATGCTTCATGAACAATGGATTCCAGATGTTTGTCACCAACTTCAGGAATGAAGTTGGAAAAGCCAAAATCAAGGACAAATCCACCCTCATTGACTTATTTGCCAAAGAAGTTAACCCAGAAATTGCTACCTCCATCCTGATGATGGAGAAAGTACCAGACAAAGTAAAAGATTGGATGTTATGTTGTGACAAGGGACATTAGGATGAGGTTACAAGACAAGCGTCAACTCAATAGTATGACGAGGACTAGGGCAAGGGAGGGCTTGTGGAAGAGCACAGTCAGGGTAATAGAGCAAAGACAAGCATCTCTCAACAGTAAGACGAGACTGAGGAGTGCAAGGACAAGGATGGTGACAAGGACGAGGATGGCTACAATAGTTGAGATGAGATTAGCCAAGCCTGAGACAAGGATAATTACCTATGGATGAGGAATGCAGATTGGCAGGGTACAATTCCTGCAGGTAAGACAAGTGACTGTAATGTGTATTGCAAGAATGCAATGTAGGTTACAAGAGAACAAGTCTAACAGACATCAGATGACAAGTTGTTACGAGCGGTACGAACGCCATCGCCACAAGCCTAAGGACGAGGCTACACTTGCTACAAAACGCGAGTAAAGACTTAGCCTCAGAAAACGAACACAAGCACAGCCACAAGATGCAAGCCCAGACCTTTGCTGACTAAGCAAAGCAGTACAGGTCTAGACCTCGGGCACGCACACAACACATGGCCGAATGGGAGGCATAGTGAAACGACCAACTCACTTAAGAGGTGGGCGCTTTGCCTAATCGCCTGCAAGTCTTGGGAACTTGAAGGTAATCGAGGGGACTAGAGGAGTCTTGCGACTAGTGGATAGGGCAGCCTCGTAGTGAGGATGGGAATAATCCAAGAGGACAAGAATGGGGAGCCATTCCTGCCCAGCTCGGGGGTTTATATACTACCTAGGGTTTGTACATGTTTGGTTCTATTTATGTACACTGGATCTGTCCGATATACTATATGATATTCCTTGGCTGTGTCAAGAATTCTGGGAAGGACCATTATGCGGGTGGCAACCAATAGCGTAACTCCCTCGTCGGTTCGCATCAATGGCCGATGCTGTGCGTGCTGCGCATTCCTGTGTTGTGACTCGTGCATCAACATAGCCTTGCTGCGGCTTCTGATAAGCATAGCCTCGTGTGGCAGCCAATGGCGTATTGTGCTCTTATCTCGGCTGTGCCTTCTGTTCGGCCATGCGTTGTGTGCGTGTTCGCGGTCTAGACCTTGCACTGCCTTGCTTAGTCAGCAAGGGGTCTGGGCTCGAGTCTTTGTGGCCATGCTTGTGCCGTTGTTCTGCAGCTAAGTGTCTGTGCTTGCACTTTCGTAGTGAGTGAAGCCTTCATGTAGGCTCAGGGAAATACCACTCATAACAGTACGGATCAAAGAAGGAGACGAATGGAAAGCCGCTTTCGTCTGCCACCAAGGATCCTTCGAACCCGTCGTCATGTACTTCGGGCTATGCAACTCCCCCGCGACGTTCCAAACTATGATGAACGAAATCTTCGCAGACATGGAAGGCGTCGTCGTGGTCTACATCGACGACCTCATGATCTACACAAAAACCGAGGACAGAGGGGAGCACAACAAGATAGTGCTTGAAGTTCTCCACCACTTGGAGGAAAACAACCTCTATGTATGTAAAACCAGAAAAATGCTTCTTCCACGTAAAAGAAGTGGAGTTTCTAGGAATGACGGTATCCCCGGAAGGAATAAAAATGGACAATGACAAAGTCAAGGCCATTCTAGAATGGAAAGAACCAAGAACAGTCAAGCAAGTAAGAAGCTTCCTAGGACTAGCTAACTTCTACTGACGCTTCATCGAGGACTTCTCAAGATGGTCACGACCGCTCAACGACCTCACGAAAAAGGATGTAACCTTCAAATGGGGACTCGATCAACAACAAGCATTCGACAGCCTAAAGAAGGCATTCACAATGGCCCCGGTCTTAGCATACCCAGACACGGACAAGGAATTCCGCCTGGAAACGGATGCATCAGACTATGCCACAGGAGCAGTACTGTCGGTACTACTGGAGGATGGCAAATGGCACCCAGTGGCGTACTCCTCGCATGCCATGGCACCCGCGGAGAGAAATTATCCAGTTGCGGACAAAGAAATGCTCTCCGTAATCCGAAGCCTAGAACAGTGGCACCACTACCTGGAAGGAGCCAAACTGGAGTTTGAAATTTGGAACGACCACGCCAATCTCCAGTGGTTCATGTAGAGGCAAGACCTAAACCGAAGACAGGCCCGATGGGCACAGTACCTATCAAGATTCAACTACAAATGGGTATACAAGGCAGGAGCACAAATGGGAAAAGCAGACGCACTATCCCGAAGATCGGACCACGTGGAAGGAACGGAACACGACAACGAAGGTGTTATCATAATTCCACAAGATCGAATCAGGACAACAACAATACACGTGGACGTAGAAGCAGACGCCATAAGAAACTGGCTGAAGAAGCACGGACCGGTCCAAACGGATGACAAGGACCGAATCATAGTACCAGAAGATCAGAAGCTCCAGATGGAACTCCTAAGGCAACACCACGACTCCAAGATTGCGGGACATCCAGGAGCGGAAAAAACAATAGAACTCCTGCACCGAAGCTACACATGGCACGGCATGACCGAATACGTAAAAGACTACGTGTCTAGGTGCGAGAGGTGCGCAAGATTCAAGGGAACAAACCAGTCCACACCAGGCTTGCTTAAACCCTTGGAAATCCCCAAAGGACCATGGAAGGATATTTCAGTCAATTTCATCACCGACCTTCCACGCTCAAACAACTCCGACGCCGTCCTCATGGTGGTAGACCGCTTCTCCAAAGAAGCCGAGTTCATACCATGCAACAAAACGTGCACAGCCGTAGACACAGCTAAGCTGTACATGCACCACGTGTGGAAACAACACAGCCTCCCCGAATCCATAGTGTCCGACAGAGGACCTCAATTCGCATCACAAGTCATGAAGGACCTCTGCCACCGTTTAGGAATTAAACCCAAACTATCCACAGCCTATCACCTGCAGACGGATGGACAAACAGAACGGATGAATAGGGACCTGCAGCAATACCTCCGACTCTTCACCTCGGAGAAGCAAAGTGAATGGGCAGACTGGCTGCCACTAGCCCAATTCTCCTACAACTCCAAGCAGCAAGTGTCGACACGACAGTCGCCATTCAACGTAACTTGAACATACTCACCCAGGATGGGCTTCAAGCAGAAGCACACGAAAGCGCCAGCGGCCGAAGACATGGCCAAACACATGGAACTCGTAATAGAACAGACAAAGAGAAGTCTAGAATGAGCTCAAAAGAAGATGAAGTCCCAGGCAGATAAGCACCGAAGAGAAGCACCACGGTACCAATCCGGAGACAAGGTGTGGTTATCCACAGAAAACCTTCACCTCACCCGCACCTCCAGAAAGCTGACGGAACGATGGATTGGTCCATACACCATGGAAAAAATGATTGGGGACAACGCACTCCAACTGAAACTACCAAAATCAATGAAAATTCATCCGGTGGTAAACATTTCACGTGTAAAGCCCTACAAAGAAAGACTTCCTGACCAACCATCCTTTAAACCAGGCCCGGTTATAATCACCGAAGAACGGGAAGAAGAATATGAAGTCGAAAAGATTGTCGACTCACATCTCACAAAAGGACGCCTAGAATACTGTTACGGACGGTATTTCCCAAAGGCCTACACGAAGACTACGCTCACTACGAACTGCAAAGTGCAAGGACTTAACCTCAGAACGACAAGACAAACACAGCCACATGCTGACTAAGCAAGGCAGTGCAGAGCCTAGACCTCGGGCACACACCTAATGCATGACCACCTAGAAGGCACAGCCGAGATAAGAGCGCAATATGCCATTGGCTGCCACCTGAGGCAGTGCTTATCAGAAGCCACAGCAAGGCAGTACAAGGCTGTACTGATACATGAGGCAAGACACAGGAATGCGCAGCATGCACAGCATCGGCCCATGATGCCAACCGATGAGCGAGTTATGCTATTGGCCGCCAAACGCATAATAGTTCCTCTTGGAATTCTTGACACAGCTGAAGAGTATTATATAGTATATCGGACAGATCCCGCATACACAAATAGTACCAAACATGTACAAACCCTTAGTACTATATAAACCCCCGAGCTGGGCAGGAATGGCTCCCCATTCTTGTCCTCTTGGATATTTCCCATCCTCACTACGAGGCTGCTCCTCATCCACTAAGACCCAAGAGTCTCTTGCCCCTGCTCACCTTCGCGTTCCCAAGACGTGCAGGACGATTAGTTTGGTGCCCACCTCTTAAGTGAGTTGGTCATTTCATCAGGACAAGAGTATTACTCTCTACCTGGTTGGTGCTAAACACTAACCACCTAGAACCTTAAAGCACCCAAGAAGCCTTCGAGAAAATCAGTGGGTAACCAGGAACCCTGAAGGAGCGCACTAACCCCTAGCAGTGTCGCTTAACGTCTTCGATCCCTACCAAGAAATCAAGCCACTGAGCCCCTTGACGGATACTAGATCCATCAAGAGCAAGCCGAGGGACCAAGAATTTGTACGAGGCTGGGAGGGATATGAATTCCCCCCATACGTACCAAGGGAAGAGTCGCCTATCTATAGGCCGGCGACACCACAGCGGTCACCAACTCCGCTACAAGAACCAATAGACTGGACTTACGTCTACCGAAGGAACGGTAAAGCTCTAAAACAAAACTGGACCGCATAATCACCCTCTCATCCATCGCCCTACAGATCTCACTCGAGCATTCCTCTCGTCGGAGGTCGAACGTATTATTCAGGAGGGGATACAGCTTGGTATTCAGCAGCGAGTGGAGAATAACAGAAGGAACGAGATCAGGAGGAGAGTACTTGAGGCACGCAAGAACATCGAGGCTAGACTACGTCTTTGAGAGAGAGCTCCCACTCCACATCCTCGTGCTCATCCTCGCTTCCCTAACGGCCGCCGCTGGTCACGAACCATTCCTCTTGATCAATGCCACATTCCTGATCGTCTACCTACTCTTCGACCTCGCACAGTACTCAGGGTACCTCGTCGTCCATATTAAAATAGTAATCGAAGGATGAACCCTTCCCTTCCCATGCTCCCCCACACCAAGACCATTTGCAGAACCCGCACCCCCATATGAAGAAACAGAAGAGCGAGATGACGACTCTTCAACCATCGCTGAACCAGAACAAGAGTGAATGTTAAAGTACCTCATCCTTCTCTACATCACAGTCCTTACCCCTTTCATCCTCATCGGCTACGTCACTCTAACCATCAAAGGACCCCTATACCTCTCCTTTGAAATCAACCACCGCTACTATCAAATAGGTATCCACCGAAGAACCTGAAACTCCGCAAGTGACGATACCATGGAACAAAATGCCTGGGACACGAACGACCAGAACAACAACGGAGGCTGGGACCAGTCAACGAACGACACTACAAATAACTAGTTACTGGTACCTCCATCCCTACGGACTAAAAATAGCCGCAGGATACTTCACATACGCAATCACCCGAAGACACCTGTTCAACCACCCCTGGTTTGAACAACGATTCCTCCGAAGCCCGGAATTCTTATACCGAACCGCGGCTTTAAACCCATCGAACCTTACCCGATCAATCCTCAGACACAACACTCCGATTAGAAACTCAAGTTGCCACGTGATAGACGACATCCTCTGCCAAAATAACAATGGCCAACCCCGCACAAATCATCGTTGAACAATGGAATGTGCTCGTAGAATCGGTAAACCAGACCAATCAACGAGCCCAAGGACTGGAGCAACAAAGGGACACTCTCGCAGAAGCACTGCAATGAGCAAACGAAACACTCTGGGAAGTACAAGAAAGAACGCAGGAGTCAGATCAGAGAACCCGAGAAGCACTCGGCCTTATGCAATGGGCCGGGCAAGGCACAGACACGGGACGAACTCCCGCATCAAAAATAGAACTATTCGCAGATCCTGGAACATACAACGGATCCAAATCAGAATTCGAAGGATGGTGGACCAAGATCAAGGCATGGATGGACTGCAACGAAGCACTTCATGACAAAAGACGAAGACGGAGACGAAGTGCCGCACGGGAAGAACCGTGCCTATGCCGTGCTATCCCGCCTAAAAGGAACGGCCAGATCTTCATTCGCCAAAGAAGAGCTAAACAAGCTCAACGCAGGAGAAGAAGGGCTTGCCTCATGACCGGTCCTTGAAACAGAAATAGAAGGGCTGTTCTGCCCACAACTACAACAAGACTGGGCCACGAAGAAGCTGACCAGTCTAAAGCAAGGAGACATGTCGGTAGAAACGTTCGTAGCCAAATGGAGGCTGTGATTCCACCAATCCGGAATGGAGCAAGGACACGGAGTCACGCTCCTAGAACAAAACACGAATCCAAAAATCATGGAAGAACTCTTCCAACAAAAGAGGTGATCAAAGCGAGTCGCCACAACCCTAAACAACATCCTGGATATAGGAAGGACACAGTTGGCATTCAAACTGCTCCAAAAGGGGGATAAATCAGCAAAGGCCTGAGTGCAAGAAACCGAACAAATCGAAGCAACCCAAACCAGGATAAAACCAGGAACGTGGCACACAGGATCGCCCAAATGTTTCAATTGCCAACAACCGGGGCACATGGTTAAAGATTGCCCCAAACCCAAAATTCAATGCCCGATCTGCAAGTGGCTCAGTGGACAACACAAGAAGCAATGTCCGCAAACACAGAAGGTGTGAGCAACAGACTCCACAAGAATCACGGAACAGGATTTTCCCGAAGAGGCCTGAGTAATCTGGGAACTCCGGTCTCGAAAGGAAAAACGAAGGACAGCAAGACAACGAGCCAAGCAGGGTCCTGCGAAGGGCTCGGCCAGGGCATTGTACTGGTGCTTAATTCTGCACAAAAAGATAAGTCTCCAATCCCAGAGGAGCATCGAGTAAGAACGGGGCTACTAACCAGAGAAGTACTGATGAATGTGAAAATAGCTCCACAGAGACGACGCAATGCCCCACGAGAAACTAAGGCATTACTAGACAGCAGTGCAACGGCAATATTCATAGACCACAAATGGGCAGAAACGTTAAAGCTGCCAATGAAGAAACGGGAAAGACCCCTCAAAGTTTTCAACATGGACGGAACCCTAAACAGTGCAGGGTCCATCACACACTCAGTTGACCTCGTAATGGAATACCGAGGACATCGGGAAATGATCACCGCGGATGTGACCAACTTGGGAAAGAATCAAATGATTCTAGGTCACTCCTGGCTGAAGACGCACAACCCCGATATAGAATGGGACACAGGAAAAGTCAAGATGACTCGATGTCCATGGACGTGCCGAGTTTTGGGTG
>JBBPJX010000741.1:0-11719 GCA_038088955.1 Neotropicomus parvogracilis | reverse complement strand
CCCACGCCTACGACCTGGAGGGGAGCATCGACGAGTGAATAGAAAAGGTCGATGATGGCGGTGACGAATGCGGTCTGGTCGACTGAGTTCTCTGTCTGCCACTTGTACGTTCTCGCAAGGGTGATGTTGAACGAGCTCGACTGGATGTGGGTGAGTGAGCGGGGAGAGAGAGAGGATGGAAAGACGGACGCTGATGACCTGTATGCCTCTGAGCTCTGTGAGCTTCCAGGACTTGCCGACGGAGAAGGAGCCATTGGTGTTCAGCTTCGACTTGTGTATGAAACCGGTGTTGTCCGTCGCGCCTGGAAGGGCAAGTTAGTTGGCGAGGATGGGGAGGGGGACGTGTGCGCGGACGGGAGATGATGATGTAGCGTGGCTTTTTTCCTTGTCCCTCGCCGGCGTCCTCCCATATCTTGATGTGGGCGACGTAGGACTCGAGCACGTCGGCTGTGGCGTTGCGCTTGTCGAAGACGGACGCGATGATGCGCTGCCTTGCGCGATCGTTGTCGGCCATGGTGAGCTCAATGCAGAGTTGTACCTAAAAACGGGCCGACTTGGATGGGGTCGTGGTTTTTACATACGAACGGCCAGCAGGTACATATCTTTTGCTTTGCCTCGTAGACCATCTCAATTCATGCTCACCCACCCAGCTCTCTCCGTCTCCTCCTCCCCGTCTTCCACTCTGTCCTCGCCAGACGCCCTCTCTTCCTTCAATGGACAGGAAGACTGCCTCACAGCCGATAGCCCCATATCGTCCTCCTCCAGGGATGCATCCGTAGACCCCATGGACGTCGATATGCACGTCGGCTCATCCCAGGAATCTCTCCACGATGCTCTCTCCAGACGGACCCTCAGAAGTCGAGCCCCACTCTCAGACAAGCCCTCTCTCAGGTTCAGACCAGCTCCTCTCTCTCTCTCCAGCCGATCAAAGTCTCGTGCCCGCGGTGCTTCCCAAGACAATCTCAGGAAAAGAGTCCAGAAGCTCCCCGGCTCGCTCGCTACCACGAGACCCCATTCCGAACGCGATGCAAGGGTCCGCGAGCTCAAGACTCGCGCTCTCGCAATCCCCTCCACAGGCAAGACTCCCGCCACTCTCCGCCAGAGAATGGTCATGCAGATGGTTTACGACGAGATTACCCCCTATCCCGACGAAGCTTGGGTCTCTCAGCTCGGCATCATCGTACAAAGGTGCTCGTTCTCCCTCTCCCTCGTACCAATCATCCTCTCACCGTCTCTCAAGAGAATACCATCAAGTCAAGAATTGGTTTTCTAATCAACGCCAGAAAGATGCTCGAGACTCTCGGCAAAGCCCACAGCCTTCTGCCCCGTCCAATCTAGAGTCCTCCTTGTGCAAGATAACGTGCGATGGCCGGGATATGAGAATCCGAACATCAGCCCTTGACGTGTGCCCAGCTGATGAATGGTCCGACGCCTTCTTTGACGAAGTGGTCATGATTCACAACTTCCGTCTCTTGGCAAAGCAAAGTCAGGACGAGGCAAGAGCAATCCTTCTTGATTCTCCCCTTCGCACCACGGACCTACCACATACTCCTTCATGACATCCACTCATCCTTGTATGCATACACTCACCTTGCTCATTTTCCTGTACATTCTAATCGTCACTTGCCCCGTATGTGTATCACCTATAATATGATCGTAATACTGTAAATCTCGACAAGCTCGAAACACATCAGATCCGCTCGTCGGTGGGCAGGGATTCGTAAGGAATCGAAGAAGATTCTCCTTGCTGCCACATCCATCTCCAGAAGCTCCCATTGCCGCTCTTCGTCGCTCTCCTCCGTACCTGCCCAGCTCGCAAAACCTGGTATTGCTTGCCTCTCCACGTAACCTCATTCCCGCACACGGCCAAGATCCATATGGGCAGGGTCAGCATCTCCCGGATGCACCACGCCCATATAAACTTCCATCGTTCATGAGCAGGAAGTGGATACCCAGCAAGCGACTCGAATACATCCAAGTCGACCCAGAGCCATGCAGCATGATGGATGGGTAAAAAGACCCACGGCGACACGCCGAGGAGGAAGTTGATGCTCGCTGCGGCTATGGAGCTTGCCACCAGATTCTCTGTAAACGGTTCGAGAATAGTGGCAGAGAGAACCATGTGTTTGCGAACACGTATCCATCGAACACGGCGCCAGACGTAATCGGCCAGCGTCATCTTGCCTATCGCGTTGTGTGCAACGTCGCAGGATAGATCGTGGCGAACATCTAGTTCATGCCAAAGGGCACTAGCGATCATGTTGTCTTCAGCCAAGAAAGACCCAAAGGCTGCAAGCCCATACTCGCCCTCCATGGGATCCGTTTCCTTGCGAGGTTTTAGTGATCCGTTGACCCTCTCCAGGTCGGAGCGGCGATAGAGATTCGACTTGCCGACTACACAAGACTCGATCGACACAGTATTGATCGCGAGGTACATCTTTGCATGGTTCGTGTTCAAGAATGCTGCCTCGACCCGTGCGCCAAGATATCCCTCGTACTCGGCTGCAAAGGGAACATGGTGAACCAGAGCTATGCGCTTCTCAGAAGAAGTCTGCGACGCGGACGACTCGTTAAGGATATCTACCGCACGTGCAAGCGTTCCAGGCGCAACAGACACGTTGGAGTCAATGACCCAAAGGATATCGTGGGCGGCCTGTTGGTATGATTTTATGAGGTTGTTCACTTTTGGATTGACGCCGACGATCTCTTCGCCTGCAAACGATGAGTGGGTGCAAGATGTAAGCTAGGCGTGACACACGCACCGATGATAATCCTAGCATTTACTTGAGGATATTGGCTCATCAGCTCTCTGACCGTCGTAAGAGCCTGGTCGTCTTCGTCCGCGACAGACAGCAAAATCTCGAAATTTGGGTATTCCTGAACAAACGTAGACTCCAGGTTCTCGTACAAGTTGGTATCCAAGCCTTTGAGAGGTCGTAAAATCGAGACGCCAGGCGCATTTGGAGATGTTGCAAGAGGAGAACGAGGACGAAGACGATATCGTGAGCGGCTGCAAATGCAGTCAACATCGGATCACCACTTCCTCGCATAGCAGCTGCCTCACCCAGTCCTGCATCCTAGTATACCGATGGTCCACAGAACCACATACCAACCAAGTCCGACGACGGAGAGGAGAGTGAGGAAGGCGGGACTGTTGAATGTTGGATGTGACATGGCCGTGGGGCTGTTCTCATAAGCGAATTGCGAAACGCTTCGAGTCCACAGAACAGTCCTCGACAGTACACGTAACTAAACAAGTTCGTCTAGGGAAAAGAGCTGTACCCGTCTCCGTTAACCTTCCCAAATGGCTCAGTGTCGTTCAACGTGTGCAGTACCCATGCGACCCCTCCAATCGATGATGGCTCATTTCGATCCTTGACTGCTTTTCTAGCGACAAACGACTCTGGCCGGACCGACGCAGGGAAATAACTGGCGCGCAGCGAGGCCGGCAAGGCACCTAGACGCCGTCTCGATGCATGGCTACTTGTCATGGAACACCACGGCGCATCTACGATTCTGTTTCAGCACGATTCAACGGTACACATTGCCCTACCAGTTTCGAGCAAGTCTATCTAGATGGATGGTCTTTAATGTCTCAAGATTCCGCTCGGTCTTCATGAAACATCCGTTGACTCCGATGTGAAATCTTTCCCTCTTTATTTGATTATCAGAATCACTGGTAGACGAGAGGCACTCACGAGCTCTGTAACCTCTTTGCTGCCCCCTGTGAAACTGTGCACAACGCCACCCTTTGCACCGATGTACTCCCCCCATCCTCACCGAAACCCTCCTTGAGAATATTGACAAAGGTCAACACGTGCAGCACGAGAATGGAGAAATGAAGGAAGGTGGCATTTCTTGGCGAGTACGAGCTATGCGCCTGTCAAACATGCAACAAGTGTCTTGGGATCATCCTTCACATCGGCACCTGACACTCTCGAAAATACCTCTGCTATTCTTCTTCAGATGCAAAATGGGTTCAATCATAATCCACAGTAAGTAGGTCACTCCTGTGCATTTCCAGAGGAATATGGAGTAACAACCTAGACCACATTCCCCGACCGCAACTGTCGCCGACGAGCTTGTCAAGCGCAAGCAGATAAACGTCTGGCCCTCGGGGATGTTGATCAAATTCCCTTGAACGTATTTGATGACATCCGACAGTCGCATAGAGCCCCTGGTACGAGCGGAGCATGAGTTGAGCATATCGAACGGAAGAGACGAATGAGCGCCAATCTTTTTGGTGTGCAGGTCTCAAGGCGAACTCCCCCCTGATCATCGACTTGACGCCAGCAAGGTACGATCGCTCTAGTATCATGTCCAGATCATCTTGAGAACGCAACTGTAATAACAGTGACGGCGATATTGAATTCGACGGACGTGCCTTAATATTTTTTCTTGTTGTGATAGACGCCTGGAGACACCGGATCGGTAAGATTAACTAGCAGCGAGATCAGCCGGGTCATTGGGTGATAACGTTACCCAACATCCGATATCTATCGTGAACTTGAATGTTTTGGCTACCGAGATCTAGAGAGAAACGACGCAGAACGAACCTTGGAATCTGAGCTGTCAAGCAAGGTATAAGTTTAGGCGCGTGCGAATCGGGTTGCACTCTGTCTCCCTCCTTCATTCCCTCGTCGTTTCAAGTCTTTTCGTCCCATCCATCGTCTCTCCTTTATTTACTTTTGGCCGCATCGCCGGCCCACCTTTTAGAATGAACCCCTCGATGAACAGAAATATCCCCTACGGTTCTGGCGATCCATACTACAACCCGTCTACCGGCTACATGACTCCCCAACAACCACAGAAGAAAGCAGTCAGCAGCTGGATCAAGTTCGGTGTTCCCATAGCCGTCCTTGTGGTCGCAGGTGCTATACTTGGCGGCGTTCTTGGCTCTCGCGCCAGCAAGAACACCGCTGCCAGTAGCGCTGCCAGCATTGCCACCTCAGCTATCCAGGTCAAGAATTCGATAGGCATATTCCCAACGGGCACCAACAGTCTTTACATGCAGCCCCTCTACCCCTCCACTGTCCGTTTCCCCCACATTTCTTCTTCATGTCCTCATAGTTAACCGCACCATAAACAGACCAACCCCGCAGCGTTCACTTCGCCTACCTTTATTTCCACCTCGAACACTGACATCGGTTGGCCGCAAGATTCCTTCCAACCTTCCAACCCTAGCCCGACTCAAGTACGTTCTGATCGTCCTCGTCTCATCGCACCTTCCTACAAGTGGTGGGCCCTTCCTACTTTAATCAAAAACGACCCATACCTCTCCTCCTGGAATGAAAGTATATTTTTAAATGCTTCACAGTACATGAACCTCCCCCCCGTCCCTTATGTCATGGATAGCGGCAATGGTATCCTGGACCCCGCTCGAAAAGTCAAGCAACGCGTCAAGGCGTTCTCATACGTTTATCGGATGACCAACGACACAAAATGGCTTGATAGAGTTTGGATTGAGTTACAGGTAGGCCCATCACTCCACAATCGATTTTCATCTCACGCGCCCCTTAAGAACGCCGCGGGTAACTTGACGGACGGCTGGGGACCTAATAATAGCTCTCGATGGAACCCCGTTCATTTCCTTGACACCGCAGAATTAACGGCGGCCTTCGGCGTCGCGTACGACTGGTGTTATGATCGGTGGACCACAGACCAGCTCGAAAGTATCCGCTTCACTATGATCAAGTATGGTCTTAACAATGGTCTTATTGCGTATGACCTCGCCAACGATCCGTTGTATTATGGCTGGTGGACGAACAACACGAAGGGTAACTGGAACTGTGTGTGCAACAACGGGCTTACCATGGGCTCGCTTGCCATCCTTGGAGACGACGATACCGGCACTGCCCAACAGCTCCTCGGTATGACGGTTACGAACGCTCTCCAGAATTGCGTTTTTGCGCCTAGCAGTGATGGTACTTGGGCCGAAACCAACGACTATTGGTACTTTGGTTCGACGAGTCATGCCGAGATGGCGTCTTCGCTGCTAACTGCCACTGGTTCCACATATGGCCTTCTCGACGTAAACCCCGGCTTGAAGTTCTCCAGTCTCTCCCACATGTTCGCCATGGGCCCTTGTTCCCTATTCAATTATGGAGACACTGGTCCAAACAAATACACGGCAACCGCCAACGCCATGTTCTTCTACGGAGAGCAATTCAACATGCCGCGATATCAGCTCTTCCAGCGCGACCAGGCGGACGCTGCAGATCCATGGAGCATGTTCTGGTATAACACGGAAGCTTTTGGAGCATTTTGGGATGGTCAACCCCTCGATTATTTCTTCAACAATAGCACTGATCAATGGGCATCGATGCGATCATCCTGGACGGACGAGAATGCGCTGTTTGTCGCGGTCAAGGCTGGAACACTCCAAGGCCATCAGACTCACAACGACCTGGATTGTGGTGATTTCGTGCTTGACGTGTTAGGACAACGTTGGTTTGGAGAACTGGGGGACGGCAATTATGTCGCTGCGGGCTACTTTAGCAGCGACGCGCAGGATAGCGAAAGGTGGCTGTACTATCGCAAGCGAACGGAGGGTCAGAACACAATCCTTGTTGGCAGGGCCAATCAGAACGTGTTGGCTGCGCCAACTGCGAAATTCGATTCTTCTGGGACTGTTCAAGGTTCCAGCACTGTCTTTGACGTGCCTAGCCATTCGGCGGCGTACTTCATCGCCGACTTGAGCAGCGCATACTTTAATGTGTGAGTGAATTGTAACTACTGTGGACGCTGGGATCAACTCGTGTGTAGGACGTCTTTCTCACGCGGAATTCGATTGTTAAACAAACGCCAGCAAGTGCTCATTCAGGATGAGATTAACGCATCGGCATCCGTCATGTGGCGCGGACACACCAACGCTACTATCGCGCTTAGCAACAACAACCTGACTGCCATGTTGACCATTGGGTCACAGACGTTGGAGGTTACTCTATTGGATCCTCCTGCGGGGGCAGAGTTCTCCACCATGGATGCCGTGCGTTTGCCTACAGACCCGCCTACGCCAACCGGGTGGCCAGATCTGCCGAACACGGGAGTGACGGTCTTGGTGGTCGACTTGCCCGCTGGTGAATATAAGCTAGAGATTCTTCTGACTCCCCAGTGGCCGGGCGTTTCGAGCTCGTCATACCAAGTGCCGAGCAGTGTCCCACTCAACCAGTGGTCGCTGACCAGTCACCCGTAGCGTTGCCTTGAAGGCGGTTTCTTGTTTCCCCTTCTTGCGGGGACTTAACTTTATAGCTTTATTGTTGTAGCTTGGACTTGGACTTGGATGGATTAAATAGGAAATTTAAGCGTTTCCTTGACAGTCAACCGCCAGCTCGACGCTTGCGTGTGATACGTTTCTTTCGACAGTCGCTCCTTGGCCCACCCTCGTTTTTCCCGACACCAACAGCTCTCGACGTTCCCTCGCTCCAGCCCGCCTTCTTCAAAAATCACCATCTAAACAAAATTTACCAGTTCAAGATGAAGTTTTCCCTTCTCGCCCATTTTTCCCTTGCTCTCGCCGTCGCTGCCGCTTCCAACCCAAGCCTCCACCGTCGCGACCATGTCGATCTCGGTCGCCTCATGAAGAAACGAATGCCACTCGACGTCTTGGGTACCCTATCCTCCACGCAAATAATCTCCTCCGCTGTCCAGTCCACCCAAAGCGCCTCAACTCAGACGACCCCCGCAAATTCCGTCTCGGTTCAGACGACCTCTCTGGCGGCATCTACCTCTGCATCAGCCGTGAGTTCTCAACTCTTGTGACGTCCAGATCACTGAAAAGACGATCTCGTAGAGCCCTTCGGTGACCGGTGGTGATGCATCAAGTTCCATGTCGAGTGGACTGCTGCCTACCGAGTCAAGCACCACCGCTTCATCTGCCTCTCCTACCGCCTCGTCCACCGTGTCGAGCTATTCATCCAGCACTCCCGAAACATCAGTCAACGCTGGCAGCACACCGTCCACGACTCCAGCTCAGTCCGTTTTGTACCTGACTAGCAGCAGTGTACCAACGCCCACGCAAACTGGCACATCTTCGTCCTCCTCAGGCATCCCACACGCCGCTGCGACCGTCTTCATTGTCATTGCCGCGTCCATTGGAGCAGCCGTCATCGTGTGGACCATCATTCGCAAGTGGAAGTTCAGGCCCTCCTCTGATTTCGAAGGTCGCATGCAGCCCATTGACTGGCAACCGGGCGCAGGTGCCGAGGATGCCGATCTCCCTGGCAAGCGTCGTCCGTTGTCTCGTGCATCTTCGTTCCAGTCAGGCTCTGGCAATACTCACGTCGATGATCAAGCGCGAGGGCCAGCTGGTGCATACGGCACCTCTGTACTCAATCCTATCCCCGACCATGACTTTACTGCTGGCCCGGTACATCTTGCCCCGGTTGGTGGCTATGCGGACCTCGCCCGTGGCCCCAGTCCGCAACCAATGATGCAAGAGTCTTTTGGGGAGGCACCCAGCATCAATCGACCCATTCAGTATGATCCGCATAGTGTCCCTCTCTACCATGGGTACGGCGGGTATTAGGTTCAAGCAGAGAGATTCATAGCCTTTGTTGAGTGGGTAGTGTCGGTCTGGCACATTGTTTTTCGTCTGCTTGCTGGACGATGCAATTGACGCTTTTCCACGTATTTTTGTACTTTCATTTCATCCCTTTGTGCATCGCTTGCAAAGCTGATGCGTTCATACCCCATATGCTTTTTTTTCTTTGTTTCCATACACCTCACTTTTCCGATGCGCGAATATTGTTAGGCTACTTTGATAGGCAACTCATCCCCGGTACACTCATGCCAACCCGCACCGACATCACATGCGCGTATCAATCATTGTATCCAGTCCTTCACCCACCTGTGATAAACCACAGTACCTAGAGGTACGAGGATTATCGTGACCGTGCATCCAATCGCACTTGCGTTCCAAAGGCCTTTCTGCATGGTAGTAATTGGTTTGCCAGAATGTGCATCTCCGTCATCGAGCTTGGCATTAGCGAACAGGCTCTCAAGGCCCGTGGGACGTTCAGGGGGGAAAAATCGCTGTGGTCGCAGCCAAGCACCGTTATCGTCTGTCGTGTTCTTGACCTTGACGGGTGATGGGATGGTCGGAGTCCAATCCATTCCGTATTCGTCCGGACTCTCGTCGACTTTGATTGGAGGTGCTCGGGAAGCAGTCGTGGCGGACACCAAAGAAGGGTGACCAAATACAGGGTCGGTGGAAGTAGTCAGAGGTTTAGAAGACAGCGAAAGAGACGCGAACAAGTCTGGTTCGTTGTTGGCTGGTGCAGCAGGCATGGGAGAGGCACGCGCGCTTTGCGCTGATGATTCAGGAGTATCACGTGGGGGGGGCGATTCGACGAGGCGGATCGTGGGAGGGCATTGCAGGTGCAGAATGGTGAACGACGAGGAGAAAACCTAATTTCGTTTGCGTCGACAGCCAGAGAAACAGCGAAAGGGAAACATACCAATAGTTCAACGACGAGTGATACATAACAATATGTGCTGACACGATATGATGATGGATATGCAGAGATACGAAGATAGTCGTGCGAGGGAGATTGCCGCGAAAGAACGAGAAGTATGGAAGTGGTGAGTCTGGATAACCAGGCCAGCGCCTGAAGAATCTTGTGCGACATGAGTCTCGAGCAGACGGAATTATAACATGACACCTACGACGTAACGAGTCTTTCCTTTGATGCGGACGTCGCGTCCTTGCACTCTTGCTTTCTTGAAACGATAGTAAGTCGGGTCCCAAGCCGTGTAAAGGAGCGAGAGGAGACAAAAGAGGGGGAGCACAGGAACGGCCATGGCGAGCGAATGCGGAAAGTCGTGACCACGAATGGCTAGCAGGCGAGGTCAAGGGCGCTGAAGGTACAGGGGGAGGGATCGCACACCTGCTGCATGAGCGACAAGCACAGACAAGAGGGTGGACCACCACAAAGCACCCCTTGCACGCCAGATGGCAAGCTGGAGCCCCAACTTCTCGCGATCCTTTGCAGCGGCGGATGCGAGCCGTTGCCTTTCTTTACCCTTTGTTTCTTTGAGCCAGCCTCCGAGGGCTTTAATGCGTGCCATCTGATTCTTCTGCTCGATCTCATCCTGAACTGCGGGGAGGCAATTTACGCAGACGGGAGGGTAGCGCACGTGCAAGGATTCACGATATGCGGGGAGTTGTTCTAGACGCTGAGCGTAATCGGGGTGCTGTGAAGGCACGGTGGGAGTGGATGAAGGGGGAGATGAGGTGGTCGGAAAGACTTGCCTGAGGGAGAGGGAGATAATTTGAGAGGAGGTTGAGGAGGAGCATTTGGTTAGTTTGACAGGTGTGGCAAAATGGCGGGTTTGGGTATGTGGAAGGGAGTCTGTCCTTGTTGGGCGACGCTGTGGAGGTCGTGAGCGGCATATCCAGGAAACGGAGGGTGGACGGCGACGAACCACGTTTTGCAAAGGAAGCCGCGTTCAAGTTCTCGTCGTGCATGGCCGGCTCGTCAGACAAGATCTCGCCGTTGGCGTCGTATCTGTTCCAGCACCCGCAGTGTGGGCAGCGGTAGGAACTGGCGTCGAGGGGTGCAGGACTGGGCGTAGAAAGGCAGAAGAAGCATGTCGCCCGGCGAAGAAAGGGAGGCCTGGCCATCAGTCGTAGCGTGCAACGTTCGCTGTCGTTGGCAAGTGTAAATTCGTGCAAACACACGACATGTCCCTCAGCGTCGCGCCGTCGCCGTCGAGCGGTCGTGGCGAGGTCATCCTACAGCCCGCCTACTTTACGTCCTCCACGTTCGTTCACCCCGCGCGCGCAGACGTGGACCATCTCCTCCAGGATTACTCGCGGCGGTATGCTCACGCCCGGGAGCGTCCGTTTGCGCTGTTCAAGAATGTCTGGCAAGCGCATGGCTGGACGTGGATCCAATTCAAGGTGTTCGATGCGCGCTCCCGTGCAGCCTTTCTCAGAGTGGTGATGCGACTGTTCGCAGGTGAGGGTGTCCGTCAGACCCAAGTGCGACCCGCTGGACGCGTTCTGCAGAACGCATCGGTGGAGGGGAGACACCCCTGAACGGTGCTGCGGCTCTGTTTGGGCTGTATGCGGTGTTGCGCACTCAGCCATCTGCATCGGCGCCGTCGTTGTGTTCCGTTGCGCAGGTGCAGATGACGAGCGGTGAGCATGCACACGCCTTGCCCGCTCCGTGCGCCTGACGAATGTCACACAAGATTTATACGAGGAGATGATGGCGCTCCCTGACGCGCTGGGCGGAGAGTTTTTGCTTCCTATTCGACCACACGTCGTCTATGTACAGTCTAAGCTGCTCGAAGGACAAGTGTTCGAGATCCTGCCACACTCGGAGATGCGTCCGCTGAACCCCCGGGCGCTCCCGCGGGAAGTCGTGGTGGGTGACGACGAGGTCGCGACGATGAGGCGCAAGGGAAAGGGACGCCCCTCCAAACGCGAGCGGGCGGTGGCGGCGAGAGTGTCCCTGGCTGCGCTGGATGGGGTGTGCGGGGACGTGCTGGAGCCAGGACCGAGCCCGACGCGCGAAAGGTACGAGGCGATCAAAGGCGAGTTGGTGGAGGCGACAGCGGGCGGGGATGCGCTGAGGGCGGCGAGCGCGCTGGTGGTCGAGAGGCTCTCGGCCCAGAGGTTACTGTAAAATAAATTCCCACGCTGTTATTTGTTGTCGTCGTCGTCGTCGTCGTCGCCGTCGTCCGCTCGTTTTTCAGTTCGATTCTCGATCCA
>JBBPJX010000740.1:0-11722 GCA_038088955.1 Neotropicomus parvogracilis | reverse complement strand
CTTGCGGGCGCTGCTGCTTCTGCTGCTGCTGGAAGGTGGGCTCGGTGCCCTTCGGCTTGACTGCCGAAACCTTGTTGGCAAATTGCGATCCACTGGCGCGATTGTTGCCTTGCTTCTGGTGGAGGGAGCGCTGCTCCCAAGTGAGGACGGCGGCCTTGAGGACATCCGCGAGCGTCGGATCCATTCCCTTCTGGACGAGCATCTGAGTTGCTACGTCCATTGAGGGAGGAAGCTTCACCAGGGTGATCATCCCCTGGATCTTGTCAGAGAAATTGTAGCTGTCCTCCTTGAGGCAGCCAAAAAGGGTTTCCACCTTTGTCAAGGCGGGAGCGGGATACGAGGCGGGGGGAACAGTGATGTCCATGAGTTCCCTGAAGAGGGAATAGGCGGTGGCGATGGAGGGTTTATCGTAGTCGGCTTTGAGGGCGGCGATGAGGGCGTCGGTGTTTGAATGCTTGAAACGTTGACGGAGGGAGGCGGACATGTGGAGTCGGATGGTTCCAATGATTTGTTCATTCGCCTTGTTCCAGGCGATCCACTGGTTGAGCTCTTCGTTCGTCGGCGTTGCAGAAAGCGTGCCAGGACAGTTGATCATGGTGCACCACATGCACCTTGTTGCCTGGAGATACGACTCCATGAGCGGCCACCAAGTGGCGTAGTTGGCGCCGGTGAGGACGGGGATGGTGATATCTTTGTTGAAAGACATTGTTCTGCAATGTGTGTCAGCCTGAGTAGGGCGCGACGGAGAACATACGATTCAGGAAAGAAATCAACCATAGGTTCCCCCTACTGGGTCTAGTGTGAGCAGGTGCGCGCAAGCGCAGCACCGGTTCAGTGCTCCCTTATCCCAGGAGCGATCAAGTCGTGCACCATGAGGCAGCAGCAACGATGTGCATCGAGGATGGACTCTAAGTACATATATCACGAGCCAGTGCATTGTGTGCAGCAGGGCAGGCTCGGGTACGCTCACTTTCGTGTGCAACAACCTTGGCCTTTCCGCACTCACGAGCTCCCAGGGCTCATAACCTGTTGAGAGGAAGATCTGACACTGGTACTCACATAGTGTAGCGGGGGCTGGGTGAGCTGGTGCTAACAGTGAGGTGATGATGATGGTACGAAGTCAAGAGTCTATTCAAACTCAGCACTTGAGTTTGAACTATATACTACATCTTACATAAGCAGTGTCCATAAGAAGTAGGTATTGTATAGTAGATAATAAGCGTATTCTCAACAATATGTATGACTTGGGTGGAGCAATACATGACAACCAGCCTATCTCACCTGGGCGATCCGTTCAATGAATTGTAGGCAAATTCTCTTCTCTTCATTTAATCGTGCTTGATCACCTAGCTGAGTCTGAAGGGCTCTGTGGACTCGATTACCGAGCTCAATGAATGAGTTGAATATGTTTTGCACTGGAAGTGAGCTTTCGCTCATACTGGATGGATGATACTTCCAAACGAGGGCATCTGTAACGTCCCGGCACACTTGCCGCACTACGATTGGCAAACAGGCTACATATATAGTTCCGACGTGCCCTTAGGACTCGGTAGTCGTCCCTTGTACCCGTTCGTCGTAGTCCCCTCAACAGAGCGTGGTCCTGTTCCTTGTGCCCGCCGCTCGTCTTAGTGTCGCTCGCCATAGGCCACAGCGGGCATTCCAGCATCCTGTTGACTGTACGGTGACTGCGGCAAACTTGGAACTCTCAATACTTTTTTTTTCATTCCAAAAAATCTTAGGATTGTTGACTATGTCGTTGTCATCACTGTTCATCACCTCCTCGCCTCATTCTATGTACAATAGAAATACGAATATACGGCGAGCACTAGTTGGCCAGCCTGCGCTCGTGTCGACATCATGGTGGAATGGCATTGACCATTCCCGTGTGTGTCAACGTTGTCATGCGTTGTTGTTGTTGTCGTCATAACAGTGGTGGTGGGGTTGCAATGGCCACTCCTGTGCCTGCGCCATCGTCGCGCGTGTGTTGTGGGGTGACATTGTGACCTCCTGCACCTGCATCAATGTCGCGTCGTGGGGGTGGAACTTGTGTCGTCGTCATCGTCTGGGGTGGTCAATGGGGTAGGCGATGAAACGACCAACTCACTGAAGAGGTGGGCGCTAACCTAGTCGTCCTGCAAGTCTTGGGAACTTGAAGGTCGAAGGGGACTAGAAGAGTCTTGGTCTTTATGGAGCGAGGGGCAGCCTCTCAGTGAGGATGGGAAATCTCCAGAAGGACAAGAATGGGGAGCTATTCCTGCCCAGCTCGAGGGTTTATATACTATCTAGGGTTTGTACATGTTTGGTACTGTTTGTGTATACTGGATCTGTCCGATATACTGTTTAATGCCCTTCGGCTGTGTCAAGAATTCCGGGAGGAACTATTATGCGCGTGGCGACCAATAGCATTACTCACTCGTCGGTTGGCATCATTAGCCGATGCTGTGCGTGCTGCGCATTCCTGTGTTGTGACTCGTGCACGGTCATAGCCTTGCTGTGGCTTCTGATAGGCATAGCCTTGTGGTGGCGGCCAATGGCGTATTGTACTCTTATCTTGGCTGTGCCTTCTATTCGGCCATGCGTTGTGTGCATGCCCGAGGTCTGGGCACTGCACTGCTTTGCTTAGTCAGCAAGGGTCTAGGCTCGTGGCTGGGCTTGTGCCGTTGTTCTAAGGCTGAGTCTTTGCACTCGCGCGTTCGTAGTGAGTGTAGCCTTTGTGTAGGCTCGAGGAAATACTGCCCGTAACACCACCCCCTCTCTATAGTCGGATTCCAGACGACTTTTCGTCAAGGTATTTCCAACCGGTTAAATGGTAACTTGTTGTCGGGGATTTCGGGTATGGCAGGTTCCCATGTGGTCGCAAATAGCGCGGCAAAGTCCGCGGACGAGCAGTTAAGTTGTCGCGGCGCTCCGGGTTTTGTTCTGTGGAATTCCTGGACTGCCTCTTTAGCATTAGTCAGGTTCTTCTTTGGTTCCCATGTACGTTCCTCTTCTGGGTATCCTTTCCAGTGAACCAGATATTCCAACCGTCCTTTGGTCATTCACGAGTCGATGATCTTCTCCACTTCGTACTCTTCATCCCGGTCTTCGGTGACTGTAATCGGGCCTGGTTTAAAGGTCGGTTGATCCGGGAGTTTCTCCTTGTAGGGTTTTACGCGTGAGATATTTACTACCAGGTGGATCCTCATTGACTTTGGTAGTTTTAGTCGAAGCGCGTTACCTCCAATCATTTCTTCTATAGCGTATGGTCCTATCCACCGTTCAGTGAGCTTTCGAGAAGCGCGGGTGAGGTGTAGATTTTCCGTGGATAACCACACCTTGTCCCCGGGTTGGTATTGTGGCGCTTCTCTTCGGTGTTTGTCCGCTTGGACCTTCATTTTCCTTTGAGCTTGTTCTAGGCTTCTCTTCGTTTGTTCTATTACAAGCTCCATTCGTTTGGCCATGTCTTCGGCCGCGGGTGCTTTGGTGGATCTTTGTTCAAAACCCATGCGGGGCGAGTACGTGCGGGTTACGTTAAATGGCGACTGTCGTGTCGACGCCTGTTGTTTAGAGTTGTAGGAGAATTGGGCTAGGGGTAGCCAGTCCGCCCACTCGTTTTGTTTTTCCGACGTGAATAGTCGGAGGTATTGTTGTAGGTCCCTGTTCATTCGTTCCGTCTGCCCATCCGTTTGTGGGTGATACGCGGTGGAGAGTTTCGGCTTTATCCCCAATCGTTGACAGAGGTCTTTCATGACCTGAGATGCGAACTGGGGTCCCCTGTCAGACACTATGGACTCCGGAAGTCCGTGTTGTTTCCATACGTGGTGCATGTACAGTTTGGCTGTGTCGAGGGCTGTACACGTTTTGTTGCACGGTATGAATTCCGCTTCTTTCGAGAAACGATCCACTACCACCAGAACGGCATCCGAGTTGTTCGAGGGCGGAAGGTCGGTTATGAAGTCTACGGAGATGTCCTTCCAGGGTCCTTCGGGAATCTCCAAGGGTTTGAGTAAGCCCGGTGTGGACTGGTTCGTTCCCTTGAATCTTGCGCATCTCTCGCACCTGGACACGTAGTCTTTTACGTATTCGGTCATGCCGCGCCACGTGTAGCTCCGGTGCAAGAGTTCCATTGTTTTCTCCGCTCCTGGGTGTCCCGCGATTCTGGAGTCATGGTGCTGCTTCAGGAGTTCCATTCGGAGTTTTTGATCTTCTGGCACTATGATGCGATTTTCTTTGTCTATCTGGACCGGTCCGTGCTTCTTTAGCCAATTTCTTATGGCGTTTGCTTCTACATCTATGTGTATTGTTGTTGCGCAGATCCTTTCTTGTGGGATTACGACAACTCCTTCGTTATCGTGTTCCGTTCCTTCCGCGTGGTCCGATCTTCGGGATAGTGCATCCGCTTTTCCCATCTGGGCTCCCGCCTTGTGCACCCATTTGTAATTGAATCTTGATAGGTACTGTGCCCATCGCGCCTGCCTTCGGTTAAGGTCTTGCCTTTGCATGAACCATTGCAGGTTGGCGTGGTCGTTCCATATCTCGAATTCCACTTTGGCTCCTTCCAAGTAATGGCGCCATTGTTCTAGGCTTCGGATTACCGATAGCATTTCTTTGTCCGCAATTGGGTAGTTTCGTTTTGCAGGTGCCATAGCATGCGAGGAGTACGCTACTGGATGCCATTTGCTGTCTTCAAGAAGCACCGACAGTACTGCCCCCGTGGCGAAGTCCGAGGCGTCCGTCTCCAGGCGGAATTCCTTGTCCGTGTCCGGGTAAGCCAGTATTGGGGCAGTAGTGAACGCCTTCTTTAGACTGTCGAAGGCTCGTTGTTGTTCCGTTCCCCATTTGAACCCGACGTTCTTTTTGGTGAGGTCATTAAGCGGTCTTGACTGTTTTGAGAAGTTTTCGATGAAGCGTCGGTAGAAATTGGCCAGTCCGAGGAAGCTTCTGACTTGTTTGACCGTTTTCGGTTCTTTCCATTCCAGGATGGCCTTGACCTTGTTGTCATCCATTTTTATCCCTTCGGGAGCCACCGTCATTCCCAGAAATTCTACCTCCTTGACATGGAAGTAGCATTTTTCCGGTTTCACGTAGAGGTCGTTCTCCTCTAAGCGGCGGAGAACTTCCAGCACTATCTTGTTATGCTCTTCTCTGTCTTCTGTCTTTGTGTAGACTAGGAGGTCGTCAATGTAAACCACTACGACCCCTTCCATGTCTGCGAAGATTTCGTTCATCATGGTCTGGAACGTTGCTGGGGAGTTGCATAGCCCGAAGTACATAACGACGGGTTCGAAGGATCCTCGGTGGCAGACGAAGGCAGCTTTCCACTCGTCTCCTTCTTTGATCCGTACGTTATTGTATCCCCATCTGAGGTCCATCTTCGTGAAGAGCTTGGCTCCTTTGAGCTTGTCTACCAGCTGTGAGATTAAAGGCAGCGGGTAATTGTTCTTTATGGTGTGTTGATTTATATAACGGTAATCTTGCACCATTTGCTTTCGTCCGTCTTTCTTTGGTACGAAGAACACGGGAGACGTTTGTGGAGACTTGGATGGTCGGATGTACCCCTTTGCCAGCTGGTCATCCACAAAGTCTGATACTTCCTTTTGTTCTTCCGGCGATAACGGAATAAGCCTTCCTTTCTTTGGTTTAAACGTGTCTTGTAGGTCTATTGCGTGATCCCACGGTTTTCGATGGGGCATTCGCTCCGAGGCTTTCTTTGAGAACACGTTGATGTACTTGTGGAATTCTTTCGGGACCAATTCTTCGGCCATTGGTTTCCTTTCCTCCGTTGCTCGGAGTCCTTCTTCTTCTTCTTCAGGTAGAAGTTCTGGCGTGTCGTCGTCATCGTCGCTTATGGTCTCAACCCGCGGTTGCTTATCCGTGGATCCGAAACGTCCTTCTCCTCGTGCCGTCGAGGGTAGCTCTGTGGTTTCCTTCGTTCTTGGCATTGCTATTTGTTCCAAGATTAGTTGGGCTATCTTGTCCCCGTTCTTGACTCGGAATTCTTCTTTTCCTCCGTTGACCAGGAGGACCATGATTTCCCCTCTATAGTCAGCGTCTATGACTCCTGCGCCGACGTGTATTGCTTTCTTTACGGCTAACCCGCTTTGTGGGGCTACTCTTCCGTAATATCCTCTGGGTATGGCCATTGCTATTGCCGTATTGACCACCTTCTGGCTGTTCGGTGGTATCGTGGCGTCTTCTGCTGCAAATAGATCTAGGCCCGCGGCGTTCTCGGATCCTCTTTCCGGTATCTTTGCTTCTGGTTTTGTTCGTTTGACAGGGAGATCCCAGTCTTCCTCTTCTTCATGCTTCATTGCATGTATGTGCAACAGAGCGTCGTGCTCTTCCGTTGTGATCTTTCTTTGGAACGGTGTCTTGTCACCCAAAACTCGACACGTCCATGGACATCAAGTCATCTTGACTCTTCCCGTATCCCATTCTATATCGGGGTTGTGCGTCTTTAGCCACGAGTGACCCAGAATCATCTGATTCTTTCCCAAGTTGGTCACGTCCACGGTAATCGTTTCCCGATGTCCTCGGTATTCCATTACGAGGTCGATTGTGTGTGTGATGGACCCAGCACTGTTTAGGGTTCCATCTACGTTGAAAACCTTGAGGGGCTTTTCCCGTTTCTTCATTGGCAGTTTTAGCGTGTCTGCCCATTTGCGGTCTATGAATATCGCCGTTGCGCCGCTGTCCAATAATGCCTTCGTTTCTCGTAAGGCATTTCGTTGTCTTTGTGGTGCTATCTTTACATTCATTAGTATTTCTCTGGTTAGTAGCCCCGTTCTTACTCTGTGCTCCTCTGGGACTGGAGACTCATCTTTTTGTGCAGAATTAAGCACCGGTACAATGCCCCGGCCGAGCCCTTTGTGGGACCCTGCTTGGCTCGTCGTCTTGTTGTCTTTCGTTTTCTCCTCGGAGACCGGAGTTCCCAGATTACTCAGGCCTCTTCGGGAAAACCCTGTTCTGTGGCGTCCGTTGTTCGGACTTTCTTTGTTCGGGAGCATTGTTTCTTGTGTTGCCCGCGGAGCCATTTACATTCCGGGCATTGGATCTTGGGTTTAGGGCATTCTTTAATCATGTGCCCCGGCTCTCTGCAGTTGAAACACTTGGGTGGTCCCATGTACCGCATTCCTGGTTTTCTCGTTTGGGCGACGTCAATCTGCTCGGTCTCCTGCGTCCGAGCTCTCTCCTCCTTGTCGTCCTTATGGAGCAGTTTGAATGCTAACTGCGTCCTTCCTATTTCCAGGATGTTGTTTAACGTTGTGGCCACTCGTTTAGACCGTTTCTTTTGCCGGAAGAGTTCCTCTATGATTTCCGGGCTTGCGTTTTGTTCCAAGAGCGTGACTCCATGCCCCTGATCCATTCCCGAGATGGAATCGCAGCCTCCATTCGGCCACGAACGTTTCGACTGACTTCTTTCCTTGCTTTAGACTGGTCAACTTCTTCGTGGCCCAGTCTTGCTGCAGTTGTGGTCGAAAGAGTCCTTCTATTTCTGTTTCCAGGACTGGCCATGAGGCCATTCCTTCTTCTCCAGCATTGAGCTTGTTCAGCTCTTCTTCTGCGAACAGGGCTCCAGCCGTCCCTTTCAAGCGGGATAAGATGGCGTAAGCGCGGTTCTTTCCGTGTGGGACTTCATCTCCGTCTTCATCTTTCATCATGAAGTGCTTCGGATTACAGTCCATCCATGCCCTGACCTTCGTCCACCATCCTTCGAACTCTGATTTGGATCCATCATACGTTCCGGGATCCGCGAATAGTTCTATTTTTGACGCGGGAGTTCGTTCCGTGTTCGTGCCTTGTCCGGCCCATTGCATAAGGCCGAGTGCTTCTCGGGTTCTTTGGTCCGATTCTTGCGTTCTTTCTTGCACTTCCCGGAGCGTTTCGTTTGCTCGTTGCAGTGCTTCTGCAAGGGCGTACCTTTGCTGTTCTAGTCCTTGGGCTCGTGCATTGGTCTGGTTGACCGATTCTACGAGCGCGTTCCATTGTTCAACGGAGATCTGAGCGGGTGTTGCCATCGTTTCTTCTGCAGAGGATGTCGTCTATTACGTGGCAGGGGGAGTTTCTTATCGGGGTGTCGTGTCTGAGGATGGATCGGGTGAGGTTTGACGGATTTAGGGCGGCGGTTCTATATAGGAATTCTGGGCTTCGGAGGAATTGCTGTTCGAACCAGGGGTGGTTGAATAAGTGTCTTCGGGTGATTGCGGATGTGAAATATCCTGCGGCTATCTTTAGTCCGTAGGGATGTGGGTACCACCAGCTAGTTGTTGGTGTCGTTCGTCGGCTGGTCCCAACCTCCGTTGTTGTCCTGGTTATTGGAGTCCCAGGCGTTCTGTTCAGCGGTGTCGTCGCTGGCGGAGTTTCGGGTTCTTCGGTGGATGCCGACTTGGTAGTAGCGGTGATTAACCTCGAAGGACACGTACAGGGGTCCTGAGATGGTGAGGGCGATATAGCTGATGAGAAGGATGGGAATAAGGAGCGTGATGTAGAAAAAAATGAGATAGGTTAGAAGCATTCACTCTTGTTCAGCTTCTGCGATGGTTGAGGAGTCGTCGTCCGAGTTTTCTGCTTCTTGGTACGGGGGTGCGGGTTCTGCGAAAGGTCTAGGTGCGGGGGAGCGTGGAAAAGGGAGGGTTCGTCATTCAACTACTAGTTTAATATGGACGACGAGGTACCCTGAGTACTGCGCGAGGTCGAAGAGTAGGTAGAGGATTAGGAATGTGGCGTTGATCAAGGGGAATGGCGCGTGACCAGCGGTGGCCGTTAGGGAAGCGAGGATGAGAGCGAGGATGTGGAGTGGGAGTTCTCTCTCGAATACGTAATCTCCCCTCGACGATGTCGCGTGCCTCAGATACTCTCCTCCTGATCTCGTCCCTTCTGCGATTCTCCTCTCGCTGCTGAATACCAAGCTGTATCCCCTCCTGAATAATGCGCTCGACCTCCGACGAGAGGAATGCTCTAGCGAGATCTGTAGAGCGATAGATGAGAGGGTGATAATGCGGTCCAGTTTCGTTTTGGGATTTTACCGTTCCTTTGGTATACGTAATCCCAATCTATTGGTTCTCCTAGCGGGGTTGGAGACCTCTGCGGTGTCGCCGGCCTATAGATGGGCGACTCTTCTCTTGGTTGGTATGGGGGGAAAACGTATCCCTCCCAGCCTCTTACAAACTCGTCTTCCTTCGGCTCACTCTTGATGGATCTAGTATCCGTCAAGGGGCTCAGTGGCTGGTACTCTTGGTAGGGGTCGAAGACGTTGAGCGACACTTGCTAGGGGTTAGTGTGCTCCTTCGGTGTCCTGGGTTGCTCACTGATTTTCTCGAAGGACTTTCTTGGGTGCTTTAAAGTTCTAGGTGGTTAGTGGATTAGCACCAACCGGGTAGAGTAAAATTCTTGTCCTAATGAAACGACCAACTCACTTAAGAGGTGGGCGCTGACCTAACCGTCCTGCAAGTCTTGGGAACTTGAAGGTCGAAGGGGACTAGAAGGGTCTTGGGCTTGTGGAGCGAAGGGCAGCCTCTTAGTGAGGATGGGAAATCTCCAGAAGGACAAGAATGGGGAGCCATTCCTGCCCAGCTCGAGGGTTTATATACTGTCTAGGGTTTGTACATGTTTGGTACTATTTGTGTACACTGGATCTGACCGATATACTATTTAATGTCCTTCGGCTGTGTCAAGAATTCCGGGAGGGACTATTATGCATGTGGCGACCAATAGTATTACTCACTCATCGGTTGGCATCAGTGGCCGATGCTGTGCGTGCTGCGCATTCCTGTGTTCTGACTCGTGTATTAACATAGCCTTGCTGCGGCTTCCGATAAGTATAGCCTCATGGTGGCAGCCAATAGCGCATTGTGCTCTTATCTTGGCTGTGCCTTCTATGCGGCCATGTGTTGTGTGCGTGCCCAGGGTCTAGGCTTTGTACTGCCTTGCTTAGTCAGCAAGGGTCTAGGCTCGAGTCTTATGGCTATGCTTGTGCCGTTGTTCTGAGGCTGAGTCTTTGCGCTCACGAGTTCATAGTGAGTGTAGCCTTTGTGTAGGCTCAAGGAAATACCGTCTGTAACAGTCTTTTTGGTTCTTGACTCTTGACCTAAGTTGTTCCTACTTGGTCTTCCTTTTCCTGGGGTGTGAACCATCTCTAGAAGACTTCCTTAGTCTTATCCTTCATAACTTTGGAGTGACGAGTCCTTCATTTCGTCTGACTTGGTTTTACCGTGGGGTAGCTCTGCCTTCTTTTGGGTGATGTCTAATCAAAGACACATCTGCCCTTGGCTTTGCTCATCGACTTGCTTCTGTCTCATCATTAGTATTCATCTGGTGGCGAACTGTAAAGTGAAAGAAAAAGTTAAGAAATCATGACTGTATCTCAAGAGATCCCATCGACTTGGCGATGCTCTTTGATAGCATGGTACATGACTCTTACAACCAGATTTCAACTTTTGAAGAGTTCTGTCGTATGAGTTTATAGTCATCCTAGGACTGTTCTAGATATCTGGACGTCAGTTGAGTTCTTCATTTCAAGGAACATCCTATTATCTCTGTCATACGAGTTTATCGTCTTCCAAGGACGTCGTCTGTGGTGTGTGTGTGTCGAGTTTATTGTCTTCCGAGGACGTCGTCTTTTCGTTGTGTCATTCATCTTCGAGTTTAAAGTCTTCTGGTGACTGTTCTTCGAGTTTAAAGTCTTCTGGTGACTATCCTAGTAGTTTACCATGTCATTTCGGACTTCTCATATGAGTCACATGCTCATGGGTAAGTTTATAGTTATTCCAGGACTTCTCTTCTTGTATTGTCGACTTTTGACATACGGCTGAGTTTATTGTCTTCCCAGGACATCATCTTGTCCTGAGGTTTACTTTCTTTGGTTATGATGACAATCCTTTCTATGCTTCCCTCCTAGCCATCCACAGCTTGGGCATTTGATTCTCGGCTTTGTGCATTCTTTGACTCCATGTTTTAAGTCTTCACAGTTGAAGCAACCTCTTCGAGAGGGTGGTGCCGTTCTGGACGTGCTTGCCTGTGATGTTCTGCACTCTGCAACTTTATGCCTTCCTCCGCAATTCCTGCAATAGGAGATTGGTTCCCTGCCCATACTCCATTTCATTGCTTGCGTGGTCTTAACCTTTCTCGAGTGGATTTCATATGGCTCCAGTTCTACTGGTGAGGTTCGTGATGTCGTAACCGTCATGTACTTCTTCTCTCCCTTGGACCCTTTGGTTGTCGAGAAGTCTTGTCGACCCATCATGTCGTCTGCCCAATTCAGGTTTGAGGTGTCCTGTCCTCTACTGCTTAGGGGTTCATATACCGACTTTATCCTTATTGGTTTGGGTGACTCTTCAGACTCTTCCCTGGCTCGACCTTTTCCTTTGTCCTGTCGGGGTGAAGTCATTACCTCGTTATCATTATCTTCGTCATCGTTGATAGATGGGTGGCTATGGCATGATGCCATCTCGTTGCGTTCTTGCATGTTGTGCCGTTGGTAGGCTGCGAATGGTTGCCTTGCCATTCTTCTTCCTTGTGCGATTTCATGTGTCAGATGTGTTGGATTAGGAGTAGCCTGTACCTCCTGTTCTTTCGTTGGTTGCTCGTTCCTTGGTAAGGAGTTCTGCTGTATTTGCATAAACAGCCCTTGTAGCAGTGCTTGCTGTTGCATCAACATTACCGCTTGCTGAGCGACTTGCGCCGCAAGGTTGGCCATATGATGCTGTAGGTTTTGAACCTCAGTAGTGTACTGCGTCATTATCCC
>JBBPJX010000739.1:0-11723 GCA_038088955.1 Neotropicomus parvogracilis | reverse complement strand
CGATGTGGTGCCTGAGGCCTGAGGTCTGGTCGCGGCGCAGTTTTCTGCGCGACACCGCGCGCATCGTTTGTTGGGGCTCGGCCGTCATTTTTTGAGCAGCGTGCTCCGCGGGGCAAACGATGCGCATGGCATGCAATATATATGTATTGTGTACGTGTGTCATTGGCGATTGGCGTGCGTGCTGACAGTGACATCGTCTACGTACGTCGCGACGAAACGACGAGCGCTGAGCGGTCCATACACAAAGTGTGTCGAATATTGCATATACGCCATGCACGTGCGAACGTGAAAAACAGGGTGTTCGAGTATCGATCTTTGCTACATAAAGTCCATTTGCAAACAACATTTCCAACCAAAAAGAAAAAGAAAAGATCTGGTGCCACTCAGACATGAAGATGGTACATACGTGAAAGATCGTGACAATAGTTACTATTTGGGGGGCTTGAAACGCGAAGCCCTTCGCGTGAAGCATCACAACAGACACAACCATGTCGTACGAGGACAAAGCCACGTCTCGGGAGAGGTAGCTATGCGACCGAAAAAATATATATGGCAGTTGAGAGAGAAGAAGGAAAAGATTGTGCTGGAGACAGGACATGGAGGTAAGAAAGGAAGAAGGCTGCGCCGAGATGAGAAGAGGAATGCGACGGAATCTGTATGATACAGCTGGCGGTCGGAGGAATGAAATTCATTTTGGGGTTGGTCTACGTATCGGGCAGCGAAAGACAAACGACGATGAAAACCCGGAGTAGAAACCTGACATGCATTAACTGCATTAAAACGTTTGCATAGCAGAGTCATAAAACTCGGCTTGCGTAGAGGAACTGTACGTCTGCTGGTTCTGTTGCTGACGATGATGCTGAGGACTCGGGTCTTCCGCAGGAAGCAACATGGGAGGATGAAGGTAGGTGGCGAAGAAGTTGTCTTCGTCTTGCGGAAGCATTGGAGGGTGAAAATAGTCCATCTGCGAATCATCGGCTGGAAGCATAGGAGGATGGACCAACTGAGGAGACCGGTCTGCGGAGAGCATCGGAGGGTGCCAGAACGCGTTGACGGAACCGCGCAAGACGCTGTACGACGAGAAAAAGGGAAAATCCATCGATGAGCGGCGAGAGTGGGACGCGGTGGAGGAATGACCCGAGTACGAGTCCGCGTACGAAGAAAACGAGACGGCGGAAGACGGAGGTTCAGACGCCGAGTCCGTGCTCATACGACGGCGCTTCGTCGTCCTCTGCTCGTTGTTGGTTGCCACTTCTGTCTCCAAAGTTTCGACGCTGGAAAACGGAAGTGCATCGGGTGGCGTCTGAAAATGCTGATTCAGGTAGTCGGGATGATACGGGCCCGGCAAGGGATTGAAGGCGTTGGAGTAGTTCTGTTGGTTATTATAACCAGCATTCTGTGCGCCGGGCCCAAGCGCTCCCAGGAGCTCGGACGATGTGGTCTGAGGCGTCGCTTCCTCGTTGTATTCAAACGTGGGCTGAGTGGTCGAATCAGGCGCGAGGGTCGGGGAACGTTCTGCGGTCGGTGAAGTCCGGCAGCTCACGTCTGGGCTTACGGACGGTGTTTCGGAGGAGTCCGGGCCGACGCGCCGAGCATCATGTCGCGAACGTTTGCGAATCACGTCCGATTTCATGGAAATTGGCCTCGCTGACCCGTGCAGTTTGTAGCTGTGACGAGGCGCGCTCAACAAACGAATAACCGACGGGAAGACACGTCACTTACTATAAGCCGCATCTGATGTCAGATGTACCCCCGTTCACATGAGTCACCGAACTAGAGAACCGCGGAAGTGAACACTCACGCATTGCAAACCGTCTTTCCCTCGTCGTCCTTCCTCCAGAGGGGCGTCGCGGTGGTGTGGCAGTTGTAGCACTGGGCTGTGCCGACCGCCCCGCTGAGCTGAGTGGTGTGTCGCATGTACCGAGGAGACCCACCGACGACATCGACCACTTCTTGGCGAGGAGCCGCTTGAGAGCGACTCTCGCCATGATTGGCGCGCATGCTCTTTGGGCGGGGGCGTTTGTGCTTCCAAGACCATGAGCTTCCCGGCGCATACAGCGTTAAACGAACACGTACCAGCTTGCAATACAGGCCGCATGCATTGCAATTAAGTTCGTCGTTGAGCCCACGGCGCCAGAGAGGAGTGTGCGTGGCGCCACAGTTGGAGCACTCGGCCTTTACACCTCCAGGTGCAGAGTTGTTATTTCCGCGAAGGACTGCGGGGTTGACGCTGGTGGCGGTGGCACCAGGGGCAGATGACCGTGTTGTGGGAGCGTTCTGGGTCTTTACCGTGAGGCTGGGACGGCTGCCTGGGGCATTGCCCCTGGTTCCCGCGCTAGGACCTAGCTTGGCTGGTGATATGGTCCGTGGAGGGGCGTCTTCGGCGTGTTGTGAAAGAAGGGTGGTCATGCTTGAGTCGTCATTGTTGAAAGAAGAAAGGGAGTCGGAGCAGGAGGAGTCATGTCCAGAGGAATCATGCATCGTGATGTCCGAGTCGGTAACGATGGACTCGTTTTGGTTAACGAAAGAGGATGAGAGATGGTCGTCTGCAGGATCTACGTTGCTGAGAATCTCATCTAAGGGAAGCTCGATGGTAGGACGGAGAATGCTGAGACCACGGGAGGAAGTGTTGGTGACGTCTTCACCGTAATTCATAGCGCTGGAGAGGGAAGGCTGTACGAAGAGGAGGGCAGAGGGCCCAAAGTCGTTGGAGAAGAGGGGAGGGAAACGAAGGGAGGGCTGATCGTCTGCAGGACACTTGCGCTTCCGGGATGCAGCCGAAGGGTCGGTGTCGATGTGAGCAGGTGCGTCGCCGGCGACGTAGGCACGGGTGGCCTGACGGCCACGTCTAGTACAAGTTTCCTTGAACTCGGCGGAAGGTCTGAGGTCGGGCATGGGGACGTTGGTGTTTGGGGTGGCGGGGGTTGGTTGATCGACGGAGAAGGTGAACTGCATGCGCTTGATGGTGCCAGGCTTTGCGTTCTGGCTAGCCTCGCGGCTGCGTTCTCTTTCGACGGCCCGCTGGCGAATGAGATCTGTGGACGGGTTGCGCTTATAGTCGGGGGCCTCGAGCTCCTCGATGCTCCTAGGGAAGGAGGTCAGGGTATAGGGCGGGGAGAGGGAATGGAGAGCGGGGAGACGTGCCTGCCCTTTTCCTTGTCGAGCTTGTCGCCCATGTTCTTTGAGAGCTTTTTGAACTCGCGCTTCGACTTTGCATTGTCGGAGTCGACGATGAGGTTCTGGAGGTGCCAGAGGCGCCAGCTCAAGTTTTCGAGTCGCTGGCCCTGCTCGAGGTAGCTGGCGACCTTTGTGCAGACCTGGAGGAGATGAAGAGGGAAAGGGGCAGGATTGGATGGAGCGACGCACCTTCCATGTCTTTGTGAGCGACTCGGAGTCGCCTAGATTCGAAAACGCGACAAAGGATTTGTTACCCTGGGTGTGAGCGGTGAGACGGGGAGTGAGCAAGCGAGGGAGCGGGAGCGGGCTACCTTGAACTTGAGGTTGACGATGGAGGGCATGAACAGAGAGGGCGAAGCGATCGAGAGCTTGGGGGATGCTGTGACGCGGAGAGGAGGTATAAGAGATACCGGCAAAGGAGGACGAGATCTTGGCGAGTCAGACGAAATTTTTGACAGAATGAAACCCCGACTATTCCTAGCAGCTCCGTTTGGCATTTTACATTTTACATTTTTTTTTCTGCCTTTTTTTTTTTTTTTTTTTTGCAGCAGGTGCGCAGAATTTGCTATAATAAAATCGGTCCAGGAGGGCCGTTCGCCGTTCCACGTTCGACCCAGGTCTCGCCAGGCCAGGATGATGATCCTGTTCCGCATCCGGTCGTTCACGGCACCACAGACCGAGTCGTAAGAAATTCCCCTCAACCCTGGCTCGTTCCTGTCCTGCGCAATGCAATTATCCATCAATTTCCCACAGATCACGGGACCTCCATCGACCTGCCTCGAGGCCTCGTACGCGAGATGACCGCGCGACTCGCCCCAATCGGAAGCCGTCCGCACACAGCCCTACCACTCCTCACACGTATCGTCCCGTCAAATTTGGGTCCTTCCTTCAGTAGTCCACCTTCCGCGGCGACCGTAGTGGCGACCGTCCGTCGCCTCGTGTTTCCTGCCCACAATCAACGCATATGTCCGTACATTGCCACCCACATGTCGATCTCTCTCTCCAGATGGCTCGCTCTCACCTCGTCTTAATTGCCTTTTCACGGCATCCAACCAATCTGGGGTCGCTCCCAAAAGATAATCGCGTGCAGGACAGAGGAGCCGGCAAGTCACTAATCGCCCAGACACGAGGCTAGCCAGTGGCGCGGCACTTCGTTCAGACGGTGGCTTGATAGGTACAACAACCGACAATGCACACCTGCAGGCAGTCCGTCGCCATTTCGGACCCCACAGTAATGGAACCCCGTCATGCCTCCTGCCACGCTGGCGGTTTGCTTGCGCGCCGCGTGGCGGAACAGGAGGTCGACCCGTCCTTCCTGTCCAGCATCGCCTTGACGTAAACGAGGCAGTCGACCAGGCAGTCCTTTCATTGTCGCACGTGCATCACTCGACTGGATACCGCTCGCTGCGTCATCCATCCCAAGGGTCGCAACATCTCGACAGGGGCTCTCACCACCGCGACCGAGCACTCACCCAATGAGCTGTCCCCGATATGCTTGTGGCTCAGATAAGATCCTTCTGGAAAAAGAAGTCTTGATCCCAGCGCCTCGCCTCGCAATTTCGTTCCTGGTCTCTCCCAGACCCTGCGAACCGTCTAATTTATGAAATCCAAATGGGCAAAATTTTACTGCGCGCTTGCTTCTTCATTCAGGCGAGCCCATAATGTTCACATTGGCTCTCACCATGCTCCGCCGTAAACTTTCAGTCCCATCCAGACTCTATCGAGACCCCCTGATTTGGTCATCGTTTGCCGCATGGCGTGGCAATCCAGAACGTACGCTCGCACACTGTGGAGCATTCATCACCACTGGGTGCCTTCATCGCCGGCTTGCGTCCCATTAATCAGCCCTCTCGACCAACGATCTGCCAAACATAGCACGGCCAAGGATTCGTTCCACAGCGGATCAAATCTGCGGATAGACGCGGACAACAAAGAACACTTCTTCGGGGGCCCAGCCCGCGTATAAGTTCACCAGTCGGCGTTTGTATTCTCGTCTTTCGCTCTGGGTCCACGATAAACCCCGGAATAGGCGGTCAGACGTAGCACAAAGATCACCGTCCCCCTCTGCACTCGCTCTCCGTGATGTCAACCAGAC
The DNA here is from genome assembly GCA_038088955.1 of Neotropicomus parvogracilis. Classification (NCBI taxonomy): domain Eukaryota; kingdom Fungi; phylum Basidiomycota; class Agaricomycetes; order Boletales; family Boletaceae; genus Neotropicomus; species Neotropicomus parvogracilis. The sequence continues at coordinate 6,451 of JBBPJX010000739.1, read as the reverse complement.
TAGCTAATGTCTAATCGTTTCGTTACGTTTTATCTTTACGCGCCATGTGACAGACATGGATCAGTCAGCGCGTAGCCGGTAACGTTGACTTTGAGCTTCTCCTGGCGTAATATCCAGCCACCAGCATGTGTTAACCAAAGACTCGACGTCGCGTCTCACGCGTTCTAAATCGAACCCAGAAACATTCTCTGCGAGCACACGTACGAAATTATCCTTTGATGGGTCTTGGGATCACGGGTCACTGGACAAGGAGTCAACGACATCGAGAGGCCAGCGGGGATAAAGGGGGTGGAACCGTCTAGCGTAATTTGGCTTACGCTCAATCTCATGACTGCTTTGGGCCAATCAGGAACTGTACAAACCACCGGCCGTCCGAGGAAGAGCCATGATGATGGAAGACTGCTACTCCGCAGGGTCTAGTGGGAACGCCAATGCCTCCACACCGTCCATTCCCAACCGTCGGCGATGAAATGCTACTTGGAAAACAGAGCGGTCGGAAATAGGCAGGAGTGGGTTTTACGTCGAAGCGTCCTGTGGAAGGCAGATTACGGTCTCGTCTCTGGCTGGAATCCAAGTCTCCGCGAGAAAGGGTCATCGACGGGCGTCCGCAATTATTAACGTTTGAATCTGACCGGAATGGCAAGAGAGTCTCCGATTCAGATCGTGATCGTCGCATCTCAGAGAGCGTTGGCTCGTTGCGGGGAAACAGAGAGAGGGGGATGCTCGACGTACGTCTCAATGGGAAATTCAAAAGCACAAGTCGTTCGAGAACCACGGTGTTTTCCATCGTCGCATCTCACATGGCCTGTTGGCAGTGCGAGCCTGCGCAGCACCCGATTCTGTGGAGTATCAAAAAAGGGTCGGACGATCTTGGCGAGATTTGTACTTATTGGTTTGGCAGTGCGAAGAACGGCCGTGTCGTATTGTTGCCGATCGCCCGAGCTGCTGCGTTCCCATGCAACGCAAAGTTCAGCGTTTGAGCACGTTCGTTCGTGATCCATCAGGGTCGTCTTTCTCGACGCGCCTGGGAGCGATGATCACTGAGGCTCGAGCGGTGACAAATACGAGTCGTTAGTAATTAAAAAAAACACATGTCTGGTGGCGTAAACTGTACAGTTTTTACCCCGGATGTTCGCACGATTCTCTATACCCGAATCATCACCATGCCGGGATTACTGTACGGACGATGAGTTACATACTACCAGCCCGTCCAGGGCGAACCTGGTCAACGGTCTCTGTCGACTCGGCTGCGAGGCAGCAGGTTTCTCGAGCCCGACTCGCTCGGTCGACCCTGGACGCTGCCGTGCCACCGACGAGTCGGTTTTATCGTTGCAAACGTTTCGGCATGTCTACACGTGTGGAAAGTCGAACGGAGGTCGTCGCCAGTACTTGCTAGACCACCTTCAAGTTGCACGTCCTGTCGAGCGCGGGAAGCCATACACTGGCTAGAAAGGCGAAATTCCGCTCAATCCACGAGCCGACGACGTGTCCCTTGCGAAGGAAACTTCAAGGGCCTGATTTCGTTTGCCTGTGGCGTCGTGGTTGACTTGTCCACCGTGATGATTCAGTGTTCAGGTATACAAGGCGCTGTCGGCCGTGGTAAAACGTACAACGCTGTCAGTTGCCCGACTCGCGACAGAACTCGAAGTTGGCGTCGAGTCCGAGTCGGCATGAAATCATAGAGTCTTTGACGAGCAGCTTTCCGAATGGCGGGCGACGTGATTACTAGTACGTCCGCTCTTTTCCCTTTTTTCCAGCAAATGGCGAAGCTGTCTCACCCTCAAGTCAGCCGATCCTTCTTTACACGACTCGGTATGCCACCACGTCGACATCGCACTTCGCAGTGTCGAAGCAACATCAAACGGAATGCCCGAGATGCATAATTCACCACCGGGTGTCTTTGCCACATCACCGGGTGGACGTGACTCTCTGGATCGCTTCTCAGCCTGAAAACAAAAGTCCTCGCGAGCTACGGTCGGACAGTGAATGCGGGTCGCGTGCCTTATATCGTAGAGCGTCGGGTCTCTGATGAATGTTTTGGTGACTACGAACGAGCCCCCGTTGTCCCTGGGGACTATGGGTGCGATCATCTGAAAGCCAAGGTACTGCGAAGACTTGTAATAGGTGTGTATAGCTTACTTGGCGAACGGATTGGATTCGCTGACGACGTTAGGCTGACTAGGTTATACCCTCCCGAAAACGTCACAGTATCTTGATACCGTGGGGACTCGAATGTGGAGCCTTCACGGTCTCGTTCAAAGTTGTGCTCAATGCTCTGCGGCGGTGATACGCACATCGACTGGAATTGCTGCGTGGTTAGTTTTGTGGGACATATCCTTGCACTGGTTCATCCATTCGTACGTCACACAGTGGCGTATGGGATGGATCGCCATTGGCGACGTTATCCCCCGAAGGTTTGTCCAAGTGCCAAGTGCCTGGTTTCGGGACCAATATGATGGCATATCCCGATGCAGATATCAGAAGTCGCAACGCTGGAGTGATCTTCCGCGATAGGAAACGATATCGTTTCAAGTTGGAAATGCTTTTGGGAGTCTTACAGATGGGTAATAACAGGTGTTTAACGTTCAACGCCAATTCGGTTTCGTCGCCAATGCTGACAAATCGGAAAGGTCTTGAAAGTGATTTTGCGTCACTGATCTGTTGACCATGGGGCAGGGGCATGCCATGAACGTGATGGTCGACCCTCTGACGTCGTAAGTTTGTAGTCGCTAGTGGTTCATGCCTCGACTCGAGCACGTGTTCTGCCTCCAGGTTACGCCCCAAAGTTAGTTCTCCAAATCAGGGATTGGATCGAGATTGTGGGTTTGTAAACCGTGCGGAGAATACGAATCCGGATCGTATTACTGTCCATCTAATTTCAGGGCGTAGGTCAATTATTCCACGAGGTTTTGACCTTATATTGAATATTGGCATGTATACAGGTTTTGGTGTCGGCTTCGCTTGGCAGACGGAGATTGCTGACCGAGCTTTCTTCAAGTCCGGTTTGTAGAGCACCCGCACCCGTATGCTAGTATGTATTGCACAACATGACAAAGGGCTGGCAGCTCGTCGTGCTGGAATCTTTGCCCCATTCGGAGTCCGATGCTCTGCTCGTTTTAGAGATCCCTCATAGGGGTAGTATATAAGACCAATCGGTCCGGAAGTACTTGGGGCCCTAGTACGCAGTGAATTTCGTACTCGTGTCTCAGCCTAACTCAACTCGCGTAGATCCAGATGTCTTTCGACGGCGACCCCGATCTTCTATGCTTCGACAGCGGTTCTCTAGCTGATTCTCAGATTCTTTACGATGCCAGCGACGATGCTAAACAAGCCCTCACTTCTCCGGAGCAAGTTGCCCCCACTCGTGACTCGCCGAGCGAAGTTTCTGAGAAGCTTCTTCGCCTTTATCCCCAGAGAAGGGTCGGGATCCTCGGTGCTGGTGTCGGTGGCCTTTACATCGCCTTGATGCTCGACGATCTTGATATCGAATATGAAATTCTCGAAGCTTCATCTCGTGTCGGTGGCCGACTTCACACTCATAGATTTTCCACTGAGCTTGCGAGTCTCGATTTCTACGTGCGTTTTTCATTTTATACGACACGACCATGTCGTTGATGATCGTCTGCACTCCAGGACATGGGAGCAATGCGCTTCCCCCTTCCTAAGAAAGTGGGCGATGTGTATCAACATGGACCCATGAAGAGACTGGCGGAGTTGACCGAATACGCTCCTTTAAACCCGGGGGAGGACAATCTCCGAGACAAGCTTAAGGACTGGTTGTATAAGAGCGACCCGCAGAAAAAGTCCTTTGAGTACTTTAACGGTGTCCGTCGATTCGCCTATCCACCCTCGGATCCACCGGAGTCCTTCCGTGCCAAGGATATGGGCGTACAAGACGACAGGTACATTCGCGTGGGCGTGAATAGAATCTACAAGGATGTCTTGGATAAGGCGAAAGCACTGGGGGATGAAGAAATCAAGAAGTACTCTGTCCACGCGTACATGGCGACCGCGTACCTGCCGAGTATTTCTAAGCTCCCTGCGACCGCGCTTCCTCACGAAGTGATCAATTGGATCGCGCTTTTCAAAGGTGGAACTGGTGCTTTTGATCGCTCACTAAAGGGAGCAATCCACGCGCGCGAGGCGTTTTCTGGAACCCGAACCCAGTGGAAATGTTTCGAGTACGCCCATTGTTATTGTCAAAGGCCGACTCCGTTTGATATATTGTGCCATATAAGGGGCGGGTCAGAGACGTTACCGAACATGATTGCAAAGTATATCTGGGACAAGCACACTACGTCTCGCATTCGGACCAACAACAAAGTCGTAGCTATAAACGAAAATGGTGTTCTGATCGTCCAGCTCCCAGCGAATTTTCCCCCGCAGGACATCCCCCCCGAGGCAACGCCGACCGGGGAAAATCCTGAGCTCGTCATCGATCCGAACAATCCCGGACAAACGTTCAGGGTGCCCTGCATAGCGGTTACGACGAAAACAAACCAGACGCATAAATTCTTGCACGTGTTCTCTACGCTCCCTATCCCCATTCTTCGTACTATGAATATGAATGATGCAGGCCTGGACATTCGGCAGAAAAACGTCCTGCGGAAGTTAAATTTTGCCCCCGGAGTCAAGATCGCCATGCTGTTTAGAGACAATTGGTGGTACACGAAGCTGGGCATCAAAGGCGGTCAGTCCTTCACAGATCTTCCGATCCGCACTATCGTCTACCCGTCCAACGGCTCCAATCACGCCACTCGCTCCAAAGTCCTCATTGCAAGCTATTGCTGGGCCAATGATGCGGATCGCCTAAGCTCCCTCACCGTTCATGACCAACTGGATGTGCTTCAGGAGCTTGTGCTTCGAAACCTCGCAGAGGCGCACAAGGATATACATTCCGAGGTCAATCTCGCATATCTGAAGACGAACCTCGTGGAGATGCACATTAAGGACTGGAGTCGTGATGCATATGCGATGGGTGTGTTCTGGTCGCCGGTATTATCTGAAATCTTCAGCTGACAGCGTTCGCGTTCTCAGGAGCGTACGCGGGCTTCAAACCGGGCGACTTTCGCGACGTGTCCGATGCGCTACATAGACCCGCAGCGGGGAAGCGCTTCTACTTTGCGGGAGGGGTGGTGAGTAAACAACATGGGTGCGTGTCGTTTCGGACGGATGACGCGCGTGTTGATACCGTGTAGTTGGGCTGTGGGTGCGCTTCAGAGCGCTTGGACGGCGGTGGTTGATTACCTCAAGAACACGGGACAGGGGCACAAGATAAACGAAGAGTTTAAGACGAAGTGGGGTAGCAACGCTGAGTGGAAGCCAGAGGCGGAGGCGTAACTTTCAAGTTCGATGGTGTATTGTCCCACGGTGGGTTCCGTGGTAAGATTTGTTTGGTTTGTTTGTCGAGTGGTCATACTATGTCACAGGCTTCTCATTTGTCAATCTCATCCTCGTCGTAAATGGCTTCCAGTCACGTCTTTTCTTTTCTTTTCTTTTCAATTGAGGATCCGGCAGTCCAGTACCCATACGTGACAGCGCCGCATAAACAAGTTCGCTCGACAGTGAAGTATTTCCAGCTGAACTTGGCAAGTTTGACTCACTCTCACGGCGGGTGGTGATGGCAGCTCTGTACTTTTAGACTTCAGGCGACACGCCACATTCAGGCCTGGTCACAGATGTCTTCCTGACGCGATCCGGATTCTGGAAGCCCTAAGGGTTCGTCGGGACTTTCCGAACATTGGTGCGAAATTTCAGCCGTTCTCCAATTAGGTCTATTGAATGGATACCTAACCATCTCACAGATCTGGTGATCACGGGAACGACATCCAAGCGAGCGGGCTGAGCGATCGACAGATGTCGACCCTGCTCAGCGGTCATGTTCTTTTGAACCTTCAAGGACAAGCTGTTCCTGCACCTCAAGTTGATGCCCCGTCAAAAGAGCGCCTGTTCTTGTCGCACACGTTGAGCTGGACAGTGTATCTTCTCTTTGTCGTAGTAATCCAGAATCGCAATCGAGTCACCCAATGTCCGAAGAAGACGAAGCTGTGGCTCTCGAGGTCGCAATCTCCGCCTGTGAGTAGTCGTGCCATGTCGGTAATTGAATGCAGCGTCTCAGTACATTGCTGCGACCGTCAGCACTCGCGTTGGCGGTGATGCTGGCAGAATTCGTATGGCTTATTCGGGACGAGGTAAATGTCATCTGGAGGTGAGCTGGGTTCTAACAAAGAACGCTCCTCGTCACTACTAAAACTGCACGTTTGCAGGAGGCTCCGATTTTGGAATGCAAGAGCATATTTGTTCCTCAGGTACATGGGATTAGCAAGCCAAATGTGTGCATTACCCTGTTGGACATTCCGACCCCTTTTGATATCCTGTTATCCTTCAGTTTCAACGTTTATTTTACTGTTCGGATGCATTCTGGTGTCGCGACTACACCAGCCGGATGCCA